>JBBPDC010000141.1:16973713-16988978 GCA_037974485.1 Hemigrammopetersius urotaenia | reverse complement strand
TAATGCTAACGCAATGCTAATGTACTGTTAATGCTAACGTGATAGTAACGCTAACGCTATGTTAACGCTAATGCTATTTTAATGCTAATGTGATGTTAATGCTAATGCTATGTTAATGATAACGCTATGCTAATGCTAACATTCTGTTCTGCATTTGAGCAAGCACACTTTGCATTTTCTCTGCGGAAATGCAGTCTAGTTACCACAGTTCTTGCATAAACCACAGTTCTTGCAAATCACAAATGAACTCCCTCTAGTTGCAGTATATATTAAATAGAATAAAATCTTTAGCTCAGTTTGTCACAAAGTGTCAGAAAACATATATCTTAGTCAGACCTTAATATTGTTGAGGCAAGGGTGTGATGTTTTAGGTATAGAATATGCATAATACTGGTTGAATCATCATAACCTGCCGCATAAAATCTCTTACCGCTATGATGTCACGGTAACCGCGTATACTGGAGACCTCTGCTGGCACTTTATCGTCCTCATCTTCCTCACCCTCATCTTCCTCCTCAGTAGCTTCATAACCCTCATCAGGGCAAGGATCGGTCTCTGTGTCGGCCATGTTGGTCATGAGGTCAATGAGCTGCTCCAGCGGAGGACTGAGCTCCCGCTCCTCATTCTCCTTCAGCCCATAGTCCAGAGCCTTATAGATCATAATGCCCAGAGACTCGATCACCTGTAACAAACACACATTTGAGAAATGAGTCTTGATCCAAGATTATAAATCTCAGATGATTAAGTGCATAATGAAATCTCCATATCATGATTTGATCAAAACACACACACATGCGCATGCAATTTGTAATGCTTTACATTTGAAAATATAGCCTACATTTTATTATTTAGTAATGTACATGTTTGACTGGATATTAGATAATTAACATTCTAAAAAAACACTTTAAGAGTAATATGAATACCATGGGTCTCTTATAAATACCAGTTAGGGATTTGAGGCAACACAGTTCAAAGACCAATTGGGCTCTTACCAGCCACTAATTAGCAGGATTGGGGGGAACAATTGTCAGGAACAAAATGTAGTGTAACAGGTTCATAACTTTTTGACGACATTAACTAATTTTTAAAATGTTACTTGAGTTGCTCATGTGTCTCAAAAAGAATTATCTTTTTGTGATCCAAATAAAAATAAGTATGTGTGTTGTGCGCTACAATAAAATGGAAACAAAGATTCCCGGCAGAAAAAGTGCAGGCTTAACTTTCATTCAGAAACATCACATTAAGTTTTAAATTTGAGGCAGCTAGGTTGTGGGTTCGTATCCCGATGCTGCTAGTGTCATCACTAGGGGTACCTTCCCCACGCACTGCTCCCTGGAGGCTGTGTTCCTGACTTCCCGCTTCACTTGGTGAATGGGTTAAATGGAGAGTTGTTGTGGTGTGTTCATGTATGACAGAATGGTTTTTCTTCTTCCTTGGTCTTTCCAGTTTGAACAGACTTATAGTATAGAAGTATCTTGGTTAAATAGTTGACATGGACTTCTTAAGCACTGATGTATGTTGCTCTGGATAAGAGCGTCAGCTAAATGCTGTAAATGTAAATGTAAACGTAAGTACAGTAATGATATAATTGGACAGGAAATGTAATGGATCTACAGTAGGTGGATAGGAGTCCATCTTCCTGGCTAGACACTCCCACTGCTAATGCGATGAGACCTTCTTGATATTTTTAACCGGATGTCCACCCTGCTGTCCCTCAGTTTCTCATGTGCCTGACTGCTTATGGAGACACAAAGACCCTCTGTTATCATCATGAGCCATCAAGTAGCTATCAGACTGGCATCTTCCACATGGCAAATCAGTTCAATCATTTCAGGGTGAGCTCAGGGCGCACAGCTATTTACAACCATATTTACAGCAGTGATGCAAGAGAGGTTTGTGAGATGTGACCACTCACAAGAACCTGAAAGTGCAGGTTACTCCACTAACCAGCAGATCAAACAATTATACATTTTTAGACACTGAGCTTCATGGTTTACAATTACTATCATTAGACATGTTATCACTTATCATGGTTCTCTGCATGCTCATTCATAAAGCTAAACTTAGGAATTTCCAAACAAATCACCAATATTTACCTGTACTCACTCCAAGATACCAAATTATGCGTGTGGCTTTTTTAGGAGTCTTCCTTCATTCAGAAATAACATTTTTAGGTTCCTGTCCCTAATCAAATCGAGTCCAATGCCAAGCACAAACTTGAGTGGAACTGTTGAGTGGATGCTCCATCCAATACTTTTGAGATGAGTTGGAAAGACTTTGTGAACGAATCATCCACCAAGCATTACAGGGATTGACCTCAGCAAAGCTCTTGTGGTAATTGCCTGATGGTTCTCCTGAGGTGTACAAATGTCCACACACTGGCCCCATCTACAGGAGATTGAGTGATACCCCCAAAAAAGACACACATTACAGATTTGTCTTTATTTTTATTTTTACTGTCTTTAGATTTATTCTTTAAAAGATGCTCCATGATCCAATATGTTTTTTTTTTTTTTTATTATAACATAAAGCACCAGCTAGGCCAGAAACCCATTATCACTGCCACGAGACAAAAGCGTGTGCTATTTTTGTTATTAAAGGGAGTAGTCCAACAGGTGAGGCTTGGCCAGGCCAGCAGGCTCCAGGGCGTATGCCTGCTGAGCACTGTGTATTAGTGAAAGAGCAAAAGGACAAGCACACTTCTGGCAATAATGCAAGAAAGTGTCCTATACTTTACACCACCTACAACAAACTTAAACACATCTTACAGATTCAAACAGCTTATCTCCCTCAAATATTGATTCTGTAGAGCAGTATCCTAGGAATCACTGGACGTGCTGTACATCAACTCGTGTTCGAAGCATAAATCCCATTCACGATAAAAATAAATATCATAAGCGTCTTACTGTTATGTAACCTAAATCCACCTCAGCGTAACAGACCACTGTGAAGCACAACAGCTGATCAACTGAATGGGTGATGGCTACAATAAACTCAGCCTGGGTGCAGATGTCTACCCACAAGAGTCCATGAAAAACACATGGACATTTTCTGCTTTAAAAGTGATTTCACTTTATTCGAAACTGTCCAAGAACTCACAGTGAGCCAGCATCTCCTTTTTCTGCTCCTGTGCAAACACCCACATTCACTGTTAAAGATATACGTTAGTTTAAATATTTAGTGGAAAACTCCAGCATTTTCAAACCAATAGTTATTTGTTGCACCTGTAGCAAAAGGTAAAGTTTCATGGACGATCATTTTCAGAAACTGCTTCTATTATATATGTTTTATGTTCTATTATATATGTAACTTATCATAGACGATCAGTTTCTTTCCATAATTATGGAGAACCTATTATCTGCGGCAATAGTAAACTACAGATGTGTCACAGAATAGGCTGAAAAAAAAAACCCTCTGTATTCTTTTAATCCTGGTGATGAACTAATACTCAACATGATAAGCTCCAATGCCTCATTGTGGCAGTACAGTCCCAAAAGGACACGGATTGGCTTTTGCTAGTGCCAGGCAGGAGACAAAGATCCACAGAAGGCCAGAGACGCAGAGTCCCGTTTTCCCACAGTGAGGAAACAAAAGCACCTGATTTCACCTCCTTAATGGTAAAAGGCCACATTTGGCTCACAGCAGTCTAGCAACTGGGAGATGCCAACATAGAAAAACTCTGCTTTCCTCTCTCCAGGTACTAACAACAGTAAATACAGAGAACTATCAGCCTTATAAGCTATTTTTTTTTAAGTATAACAACTTGTTTATAATGTTTTATTACTTAAATGACTAAAGATTGACAAAATAGGTACTTATACAATATACAATAATTATGCAATAAGCATAAAAAAGGCCAAAAAGGCTGATGCTAATTAAATGTTTGGTGTTCAGGCAAACAGGTTCATGTAAATATTCACATATATGAGTAAGTACGACAAGCTAAACCAACTCCAGGGGCTCTGCTTATTTGCAGAAGTGCTAGTTTGAGTGTGGTACACTAGAGGATCTATGTAAATTGGATGAAGTGCAAGCAACGGCTCAGAAAGAACACTCTGTCCCAGTGGACATGCAAAAAGAGCTGAAGAAAACAGAACTTTTCTCTCCAATTACACATCACAATCTCATTTAGGGGCTTGTGACTCAAAAGGAATGAGGGCAGGGTAGAAAAAAGAGAAAGAGCAAGTAACTGAGGGAGGAAAGGAGAATGCCTGACCATGTGGAACTGAACTGACAGGACAGGATGAAAATAATTCTGATCATCATTTTCTCTCACTAACAGACATGCTCACACATAACTAAACAGAGGGAGAGATGCAAAGAAAGAGTTTTAGTTAAAGATTTATACAAGATGACACAATCATAATACATCATACCAAAATGTCAGTAACTGCATCATCATCATCATCCAACATCCCATGCTGTTGTCACTTATAGCTGCTAAAGCCCTATTCCTCTCCAGATGGACAGTATGAGGCAGTTGTTTTCCTCCAACATAGCACCGTCTCTCACGCTAAACAATACAATGCACACATACAAGGCTTCTCTGAGCTGTTCACATGACATCACTGCTCCAAGGCAAACTCGATTTCTACCACCTCCTCCTAGTATCATATGGAGATGAGCCACTCGAACAGAATGTCTTTTTTTACATAATCTTCTGACACAGAAAAAGGTATTTGGATTTCCAGTTAATCTTTTGTATTGGCCTGGTCATGGGACGGAAAGATGATCTCAATGCTAAGCATTAACACTTTCTCAGGCATTTTACACCCTTCCTTTGAAATGCGTTTACTAAGCACACCACATTAAATACATTGTGCAATATTCTAATTACACAAGCTGTGGCAAAGAAGGTACTTGTTCCCAGCAAGTCTTTATCTTATGAAGTCCTGCCCTGAAAATGCCAAAGCGATTAAACTATTTACACCAGCTGTAGACTTTTAAACCCATTTTGCAGAAAGACATTTAATTACAAACATCACCAAGCCCACATACTAAGGGGTAAAAATGGTGCCAACAGTGCCTCCCTTCCTCTTTCTCGCTCATGAACACACATACACAGATGCTACCACCTCAGTGTATTGCTCTCTTTCTACTATTAAGTTAAAATGCCAGTGCCTTTATACAGATGTTGACCAGTCAGCTGTCCAAAAGGGGAATCCAGTTGTAAAGAGTGTGAGCATGATGTCAGTCTGAAGTGCACATGTCCTACTTGGCAATATCTGCAAATAAAAGCTAAAACACTGTACAAACTGCATGAATTAGGAATGCACCAGTACAGTAATTTCTCCTGCCACCAGTTATGATATATACATTGAGGGTATTGTGAGTAATGATCTGATACCAGAACTCTCATAAAGTACTAATTTTTTTTTACTATTTTCTAATTAAATGAAAAAGTATGTAAATCATAAACAAAAACATACATACACAGAAGAGGCCAACATACTCCCAACATTCATTTTCATTATATGATACTGTTCTAAATGGTTTCCAAAATTGCACTTATGACAGCATTAGAAACCAAATTAGTCATGTGCGGACGATATCCTATCACCGTCAGAAATGTTATGGTCTGGCACATCAGTCTGATTAGTGCTTCTGATTTATTCTCATTGTCTGTAAGAAGTCCATTTCCTTTCTTCACAGCAGATTTTCTAAGAGGTCTTTCAGAGAGGCACACACACTTGTGCTCCTCAAACATCTGCACCAGGGCCTCAAGGGCAGTAGAATGCGGGTGTAGGTGTGGGGGAGGAAGAAATATGGATTTGCTAGAGCTCAGTCAGGACTGCCACCAGAAGCTCTGATCTGGACTGTTGTATGGAATATTATCAGATGCACAGCAGCATTTTTCCATACATTATTCAGCATGAGCTTTACTGAAGCTTATGGAATGTTAATTCACTTCAAAAGCAGACAAGAAAAACAGACAATAGATAAATTGCAGACTTGAATAAAACTATGACTCACCCAATACAGAAACTTCACTTTAGAGCTACTTCTACTGCTTAGATTCAGACTATAATGGATGGTGTGAAAACAGACGGTTGGAGTAGTTAGACCTTCATTACATCAATTACATTTTTAATGTAGTTCCACATATTAATTTTTGTAATGTTGTCACAATAGTCCACATTATAAAAAAACTCAAGTGATGCATTTTCAAAGTCATACAAGCCTTATGCTGCTCTCCGTCAGCACAGTTAGTTCTGACTTATTCAGGGATCAGTTCATAGTATCTACATACAGTTCTGGAGGCCTGTGATATTACAATAACACTCTATTAGTCTTTTGTGTAAAAACAAATGCTAAAAAGCACATAGTGCACTTAACTTTCCCAAAACCTGGTTATCTCATATGAGACAAAAAGCTTGGCTCTTAGGTCTTGGCCTGAACTGAAGGATTAGCTGGCATAATGTATCCATTACTTTGAAACAATTTAGCAAATCATGCAGTACAATATAAAATTACAGTGTATTTAACACCTTACAGACGTTACAGAATGACAAGGTATGCCATGGTGTAACAACAAGGATAAGCAAGGCTCCACCAAAGACAATATAATATATTTTTTTAACTACTCTATTTTAATACATTCACCACATGCAGCTTAGGTGACACTGGCTCATCTCCATTTTCACAGCTTCAGTTTTGGTGTCAGAGGCGTGAACCCTGTATGAGCTGTCCACATTTCTCCTCCGCTGTTTATTTCTGTCTGTGTGAGGGAGCATGAGGCTGCGCAGCGGTTTACTAGTCAAGGGGAGAGATTGTGGCAGCGAGGTGCAGGATCAGGATCTACACTCAGATAAGCTCTTGGTGCTGGGACACAGTGTGACTGCTGTGAGAGGGGGACGCGCGAGAGGCTGGTTTATGTAACGGCCTGGGATGAATCCAGACCACTACGGTGAAACGGACACTCATCCCCCTCAGACAAACACTGTGAGGGTGACTCAATGCATCACACACAAAGGAAAGGCGAACAGAAGCCCTTAAAGTGTCGTGAAGGGGACGGATCCTTTTCAATCCTACAGCCAAGCTTCCATCATCTGCACAGAATCCTCCAAGCTCTTTCAGGCATCTGAGGTGAAAAAGAGTGCAAAAGCGCTCCCATGGAATTAAGGCATCGCTGAAAGGTCTTCCGTCAGCACCTTTTGCTCCTTACATAACCTAATGGCACAAAACTCCCGTCTGGTGATGTAACATGTCTCTGTATTTCACTTTGATGTGTCCAAAATCAAACGCAAGTAAAATTCCCCTCATTTCTTTCCATTTATGTTTTCACTTGAGCCCCTCAAGGAATCTGCAAATTTCAGCTTCAACTGCAGTCACAAATTCAAAGGCTTATTAAAGTGCTACTGCACACAATGCAACCTCCAAAATAAACTCACACTAAAATACATACATGGAATGTCTAACAATAGTGGAATAAAACCACTCTCACCACTCTGATTTAGCTGAATTATAATGATAACTGCTCAAGGCAATCAGTAATGCATAATTCAGTTGAAGCATTAAACATTTTATATGGAATTCAGATACTGGTCAAAAAGCAAAAACACTGAACACTATTCTTCCAAACAGTGAGGGTTGACTGGGTATGGGCAAGGTGTGTGTTCTCACTCTTCAGTAAAAAAAAGAAGAAAAAGAAAAAAAGCTAATGCTCATAGCAGGCCAGGACCCCCAGGGGTAGCTTTGAGGAACAGGCTCAATAAAATTGGCGACATCCTCGCAAAGGGGGTGGGAGAAGGGAGGGCTTCCGAAACCCAAAGCCATTCGTCTCACTCCACTGACAGTGGCCATGGAAGTCCCCTGGGAAAGGATGTGATAGCTTTATGAGTCTGACTGCTGGCCAAAACAACAAAAATCTCTACAAACCTGCTTGAGCTACTTGCTTTACAGGGAGATCAAGGGGAAATTCATGTTCACATAAGGAAGTCCATTCCTAAATGAATTTGTACTTATGAAGTAACCAGGGCGCTCTACATTCTGCATTATTTATTTTTAATGAATGACAAAAAATTAACCACTATCCCATATCTCACAGTACTAGAACTTCTGTTAATATCTGAAAAAGAAACTGTAACACTGGTGTGAATTGTATTAGCTTATCATTATTGACCACCAGTGGATTGAAGGTGGAAGTAGTATAATTAGAAATAGATTAAATAGGACTTGCTATATTGCATTTAAATTGCTTCTCACTGTGATTACAATATACAGCCACATGAAAAAGCTTTGGGCTCAAAGTCAAATTACATGTTACAAGCAAAAGTAAGTATATATCTAATACATTTTGGTAATAGTAATGCACAGTAACTGTTTATGTGCCTGACATACTGAGGGGAAAAAAGCATAAAATATACATTTTGCATGGGCCACATGTTTATGTTAATTTCATTAAAGATATAGAGAAAAAAAATCTAAATTTCATATTTTGTTGACAGAGTACTGCTGAAAGGCAGCCCCATAACTATAGTAACAGACTGTGGTTATGAGGTTATGGGGGTTGATTAATTCAAGACAGTCTTATTAAAGAAAGCGGTGACTGCAGGTCAGGCTCAATGGAGGATGAAGGTGAATTCATCAGGGTTTTAGATTGGCCTTCACACACCACTGCCTCACATCACACACTGGCTGACATACATCCCTCACATCAGAGCTCAGCTGACCACCGGCACAGACCAAGACCCACATGTGTTCACACACATACAGACAGATACACACACACACACACACACACACACACAGACACAGCATCAAAGAACTTGGCTAGCGGTAGGTCAGCACTTGTGCTAATTTTGGTTCCTCAGTTGAACTCCCAACACCTAACAAATAACTAGATTTGATAAACATCCCTATGATTATATGAACAAAACTCTATCACTGCGTGTAATTGGTGCTAAATGTGAATGAAAAGTATGCATGTTCTCTATGTGCGTCACTCTGGACTGTGTGACCCCACATACTTCTTCACTCTACCTCATCATTTCGCTCTCTCTCACACATACTCCCAGTCAGCTGAGCAGGGATTCAAACCAGAGGTGAAAGAAACAGGCTTTGTGCTGCTACAGACCAGGCCTCTAAGGATTAAACCACGAGGTCACTGCACCAACCTCACAGCAAACAAACAACTCCTATTAACCCTGACCACTCACACACAGAGAGGGGAGGAACGGCGGAGCAAACCCTTCAATCAAAAGACAAGATGAGAAGTTACTCATTTCATCAGTATTGTTTTGTGAAAATTAGGGCTATAACGGTACAGGTATTCGTATCGAATCATCACGGTACATGGGTCACAGTTCAGTACATGATGTCTTTGGGAGAATACACGGTACGACGGAGAAGACGTGATTGAAGTAATACGGAATCACAGAGGGACCAAAAAGCGCAAGTAAATCATAAACCTGGGTTGTAGTGTGGTGCAATAGTGCCACCTACTGAAGTAACACTTCTGCTGCCTTACACATACATAAAAATATAAGCAAGAGGGTGTGTTTACTGGTTAATACACTGCTGTTTATTTAAAATAAATGAAAATAAACCAAGCCTCAATCTTTAGAACTTTCTGTTGCTTAACTTTGCTGTATCGTGAATCGTAGCAAACCGCGACCCCAAAACCGAGGTACGTACCGAACCGTGACATCTGTGTACCATTACACCCCTAGTAAAAATGTATACTAACTTCATGTCTGGTAGAATATTAGTCTTCTTGCAGCTCTAAAATGTAAGTCTAGACTTACTAGTATGAGAGATGTGTCGTCTTAGGTGACTACAAAGATAAGAGTGTCTGCCTAATACTGTAAATGTGAATATAATAAGTGTTCTAGCAAGTTCAAGCCTTTCCTCAAATGTAGTCAATCAGTCAAACTGTACTGGCTTCCTTAGCTTGCTTCTTATCTTTGCACTGGAAATGTAAGGATCAATGAGTAAAAGTAATGGAAGCTTATACCTTACCAATCACCAGGCAAATGATCACAGCTGTGTTGTTTTTTAGTTTCTAACACTGAATGACAAGGACCCTGTTTACACTTGGCCCTTTTATGTGTTTTCAGTATCAGGCTTAAATCTGGATAATCCACATTAAAATGCAGGTGTAAATGCACTCAGGACACACTTCACACAGATTTAAATCTCATCACTTAACAGTTCAGGAGGTGGTTAGACAAATGTAAATACATCCCACTCTCTGAGATACAACACCCTTCCCAAAACCACCTCCGCTATTCAGCATGTGGGGGGTAAAAGCCACTGCACGGCCACTACCTCAGAGACACAGCTGCTCCAGTTCATTTCACAACATGAGTTTAATTCATTCGCCATCACTGGTACACATTTTGAGCTAGTTACCTCAAAAAAATGCTAACATGGTTCTTTACAATATATAACATTTCAGCACACATGGTCTGTGACCGTGTTAACAAGCATTGCTCTAAATAATACTCTTCTTGTATGAACTGTCAGAAAATTGAGATTTCTGAAAAGCATCTTTAGAGTATGACTATAGAAAACAAAAGTGAAGAAAACAATAAATGGTACTTTTATTTCTATATTATTTGCTATATTGCAACTGGATTACACTCTGACAAGCCACAAGCTGTGTAAATGCTTGTGGTTAAAACCAGTCAAGGCAAAAACGTGTGGACAGGGTCATAGTCTTTTGAAAATAAGGTAAAGAGAAATATTTTGAAGTCTTTTGTTCAAAATTTGTAAGGGCTTGTCTTGGTGGTCACAATATGTGTATAAACAGTGTAAACCCCTAATCAAACTGTTGATTTATATACTTTTTTTCCCCTCAATATCAAGGTTTATTACAACCTAATATTCTTCCACCATATCTACTGTTTCTAACAGCTCTTTTTATCCAGAATCTTGGGAAGAAGAAAGCATTAAAACCTGGCTCTTGGGGAAACTCTTAATAAGAAGTCTGCTAATCCCACCTTAAACCACTGACCTGAAATTTGGGCCTAATCCTCTTTGTGCACCATAGGGAAGAAGTCTGGTGCTCCCCACACTTCCACAAGTTGTACACTGATGTATACTGATATTAGATAAGTGTATTACTTTATCTCCCCAGGGCAATGGATGACTGCAGCTTGAGACAGACTGGTCTCAGGTCAGCTGATTGCATGCGATTCCCTCAGTGAGGGAGTCCTGCAGCGAGGTAGGCCCTTCTGCTCTCCAGGCACAGCTTGGTTTAAGGCAGTTGCCAACTCTTAAGATGAATAGAGCACTTCACTCAATGACTGAAAGGCTCACAAATTTCTGCCTTTGATTTCAAACGAGTTGAAAGCTTTTGAGATGAAGTCCCTGGTCCAAGGCCAGAAGTCCAGTATGACTGACCATTCTTCTATTTATAAAGTATTTAGACTGCAGCTGTCATTAAGGCTGAGTTAATGGAGAAAGTGGGTCAGTACTCTCTATGCTGTCCACATTAATACCCAAAAAGCCTAGTGGTGCCAGGTAAGAAAAAGAGTTACTCACACCAGGAAAAGTATTGACCCACCAACACCAAAAGGCATAAACAAACAAACCTGTAAGTTAACCTACGACAGCAAGGAGGGGCCGACCGCTAAAGAGAGATTTCTAATAATCATTAACTTAAAGGCATACTTCATTTTGTCATAACATTCTCATTCTCATTTTCATTCTAACATTCCAAAATACTAAGAGAATGGCCCTATAGTGATAAATGAATTGATGAAAGCATCCAAGTGCAATTTTTCTGACCTATATTACAAGTGCAATATTAAAACCACTTCCCTAAAATTGTGCCGCCACACTGCCAAAACCACTCCGGCGTATGCATGCTGCATAAAATCTCTTTCAGAAAGTGTTCAAGGGGTAAGTGTATGGCCTTTAAACCCTAAGTGTACATTTTCATGCTCTGTATTATTTGGTTACATTTCCCCACATAATCTTAAGACAACATTAAATATGAATAAAATCAAAAGTGTAGGACTGTTGACAACTTGAAAATTATTAATTGCTGTTAAATTATAGCTATATTATTAAAATGATTAATCGTTCAGCTGTAGAATCCAATGTTGTTTCATTTTGCATTTGCATGAATCACATACAACACTTAAAACTCACTGAGCTGTTAAGCAGTCAAATAGACCTGATTATGTGGCAGCTGACATCATAATGTGTTTTGTTATGTGTAAAAATGGACGAAAATATTAATATAAATTCAAACCACGAGATTCCTGCGACTACTGTTTTAGCTGCACGACACAACTTTGTCAGTTTTAATTGATAACAGTATGTAGCAGAACCCTTATGGGCTAAATTAGACTGTCAGTCATTACCCAATACAGTTTGAGGAAAGTGCACAGTTGCACAAGCTGCATGTCTAATTGTTATGAATTAAACATGCAGTTTGTGATGGTAATTGAGGGGGGCTACTTGGTGGTGGAATAATTGAGGCTAAAGCTTTTATGTGAGCTACATTAGTTTTTTTGTTTCAGTGCAAACCTGAAAAAGACATAAGCATTTGTTAATTCTCTTTTCCAAAAGCAGAACCTCAAATATCTACGATTTTCTAACACAATTATCACTAGCTGGTTCAGGCAGGACAGTGCATAATGGTAACACACTGTGGAATCACATGAGGCCTGAGATTAACAGGCGATAAAGAGAGAAATAGAATCAGAGTAAGTGTCAGAAAAGTAGTGCAAGAAAAGTACACCCAGGGATCCAGAAAACATACACACACACCACACCCCCTCTCATTACTGTAAACAAACAAGGATGAGAGTTCCAAAGCCTTCTTCATACAGTGTACACACAGACATCCAGGAACACAGTCAAGGCAAACACAGGACAGTCACACCTTCTTATGCATGACTGTTTCAGCAAACATTAAATAATCGAAAGCTGTCACATGTCAGCGCATGCTGGTGTGATGGAACGGAGGGTGTGTGCTCGCTTAAGGAGGGAGAGCACAGCCCCTGCATGCATCCAGCAGAGAGAAATGATGAGGGAGTGTATCAAAAGCCTATGAAAAGAAACGAGGTACACAAAACTTTGACCTAACATTCATGTGAATAAATCGACAAATAATCAATTATCAGCCTAAATGTGGCCTGTAAGCACAAGGAGCTACAATAAAGATAGGTTTTTTTTAGTAAATCTTTTTACTATACTGACATTCTCTCTCGATTTCTGGAAGCTGGAAAAAAACTAAATTAAAAGGGATCGTTTTTGTTGTCAACATTATTAATAATGTCAAATACTTGCTGTAGTCTTAAAGGAAAAATGAAAATACGTTTCAAAAATTGCATAAATGTGTGAGTCCAATAGGCTTTGTCATGCTAAAGGAGACGAGTGGGAGAATTTAAAATATGTATTAGCATAAGAGGTGTCAACTCATCCCTACTGATTCATTTAGAAGGTACATTGTAATCAACTACGTAAATCAAGTATTTGTGAATAACCGGTGAAGCAACTTTTTACTTCTGTCTGTCTCTCTCCTTTCTGTTTATTTACTTCCCATTTAAATAAGCTTAATCACAGTGGATAATGTGTGCTGTGTCATGCTGCATGGACTTTCTCCATGAAAAGCTTTGGAAACTTTGACCATTTGTTTACAGAGAAGCTCACGTCATTTCTAAAAAGTGGCAAAAGCAATGAAGAAACCCAGAGATGCAAGACCCACATCTCTGGGCCAAGCTGTGAACGAACATTTCATTCTAGTTGTCAAGTCAACCTCAGACAAATAGCTGCTAATGGCTGCCACTGAAAGGGTGGGGTAAAACAATCAGGCTGCCACAGAAGCAGCTGAAAAGAACAAGCAAACAAACATATAAATTCCCTCTGGCAAATATTCTGCCTTCAGAGTGAGGCTCCAGCTGATGCGGGAGTCAGCAGAGAGCTCCACAGCTCAGGGCTAAACAGGTCCAGACACAGTCCACACTAACCCACTTCATCCTGGAGGAACATTCAATTAGCAGCAAGCAGCAGTACATTTACTGTCCATTATATGGACGCTTGCCTTCTTAATATAATTCTAGTCAAGTTTCGTAAAAGAACATGCTTTATTTGTCAGTTTTTTTCTTTGTCAGTGCAATATACAGGAGACTATAAGGTTTATTGTTGAAGTAAACAAGAACCCACCTTTAAATACCGCTCGCAATATTTGCACTACCTTGTGAATAATGGAAAAGATCAATTTTTCACTTTTCAGATGCATAAATAATTTTTTCCCCTTTTGACTGGTGGTCTACTGAGAAGCTGAGGAAAGATCCATTGCTCAAACGGTATCCCAAGTGATCAAGGTCAGTGTTCTTTATCAAACAGAACATCACTATGACTCACTGATTCCCAAATTAAAATTTTTTTTTTACAAACTCTTAAAAAAAGGAAATGGACGACTCACCTCTGTTGATGATGATCTTTGAAATGTATCTGTGAATGAAAAAACAAAAAGTACAGAATGAAACAAAACTTGCTTTTTTCCAACACATGATGTTAATGATTTTTGATGCATGAGTACCAGGTATGCATAAATTGAACTAACAACCTGACTGGGGAAGGAAAATGAACCGGCTTATCCTGTTCTGCACACAGCGTCTCGGGAGAACGTGCGAAGGAACACACTCTGTTCCCTTCTGTGAAAATGCATGGGTTTCAATATTTTTCTTTTAACACTATCCCCTACACAACTTGGAAGTCACTCACAATTGGCTACCTCTATTATGCAGAAGATGTTTAAGTTCTTTTAAATAAATAAACAAATAGGCAGACAAATTTTTCACAAAATTGTTCTGCTTTAAGACTGCGGTCTATTTTTGTTGATCATAGCTGCGTAACTAGCAAGCAGACAGAGTAATGTAATGAAGTTGCATCAGCAATTGCAGAATGTGACCTAAAACCCATTATGAACACAGTAAATGCAATATGATTAACATAGCATTAAGCGTTGGGATGCCTGACAATTACACCAACAGGGACTTTAATGACACTGCATTCCAATACATAGACTTTAATGTGGAATTGGTCCTTCTTTGCAGCTATAACAGCTTCCACTCTTCTCCACAAGATTTGGGACATTCTGTGGCGCATTTATTTTGCTCTCTATGGAAATGATCCCGTAAAAGGCAGAATATTTCTAAAGTGTGGGACCATTTTACACTGCGTAAGCTGGACAACTTAGTGCATTGTATACCAGTGTTTCTCAAACTTATTTGTCCTGGAGACCAGGATTTGGGGCTGCAGGGCCCTGCATAAATGATCATCACCAAACCCCCCACACCTCACC
>JBBPDC010000141.1:16957694-16969251 GCA_037974485.1 Hemigrammopetersius urotaenia | reverse complement strand
GTTATTTATAATTTAGCTTATAATCATTAAAGCTAAATTATAAATAACTTATGGGTCGGATTGGGTTTGGTTCATTGGTTAACAAAAATCTTTGCCTTCATAACGGGCCAGGCAGGTGCAGGTTATAAAAACCCATGCATCACTGGTTAAATGGCCTGCCTTGCCAGCTACAATATTTTCTAATAACCCAATGTGAACATGTGGGTAACGTGTTGACCAGTGCACGACCATATGGAAACAAATTTCAAAATAGCAGGGCATGTACTGTATTTATTTCAATTTAAAATAGAATGTATACCCTCTGTTTTTCCAAATTAGTCTTTTGTCCAAACATTTACTGCAATGTTTGACAAAGTACCCAATGTAACCTCATCACTCTGCTTTCACTCACAATGAACTTGTGTCTAATTGATTTGACATATCATTTAAAATGACATACTGTCACTGAACTCAGTCAGCCTTCAATGACTTACTCCAGGTAATCCATGCCAGTCTCTAATTAGAGGCCTTTTTAAAATCTGGAAGGCTGGTCTCTTTAAAAGATGAATGGCCTACTGCATTTGATCAAGTGACCGTGTTCTAAAATAAATATGCTATATTTCCAAATTATATAAAAGGAATGAGGTGAAACAAAAATTATTATATTATATTTTCAATCAACAGTGATTAAATACATTCACACATTTAAAAAATATATAAAATTACCTTTGATATATTCAAGTGTTGTACCATTACAAAAATACTCCGTTTCTCCAAAACGTAAATTTTTCTAGGCCAGTTGTAATTTGAAACAGCTGAATGAAAGCAAAGACGTCGTATTTACCAAAGGGACACAAAAGAAACAGGTTCACACAATACAGCTGGAATCAGCTATAAAGTAAGAACCCTCACAACCGACTGTGGGTTTCGGGCTGAATCCGGACAGGGCTGTTCTCAGGGAGGGACGGATGGAAACAAAAACTGAAATATAAAACTGAAACCAAGACCCTAAGGCTAAAAATCAGAAATATGAGACAGTAGACAGGGAATGACAAACACTTCCCATCGAGATCATACAGCAACAACACAAGGAGTTATTTGATAGGTCAATCTTTCCTATTCCTGACTCTGTAACAGTGCAATTTAACATAGAACCAACTGCTCCTTGACATGAAACTCAAAAATACAACTACAAGCTTATCACTCTTATTTCAACATCCCAAAGCATGTATCTTAGGTTCTTTTAATGTTTCTAAGACTTGGACTGCATATCTAAAATGCCATATGGTCATAATGGCTTGGGATTAAATACATCCTTTTCATCATTCAGAAATAAGATCAGACCATGCAGATCAGTCAGACCTTCTCTTATCAGAATCTAATTCTAAGGGGCTACAAAAGGGCATCATGTGTAAAACCCTTTGTGTTGTCCTGAGGTGATGTGTGACAGCTGGATCAGCTCCAGCTCCTTTTGTTCACAGTCAAAATAGGTGCAGAAGGCTACTCTAACCTATAGGTTACTAATCCACAGTGCTTCAATGTATTTTCCAAAATTAACAATATTACGACAAAAATAACCCAACAAGGCTGCTTAATTTTAAAACTGAGGACGCTGGTGCTAAGTGAAGCACTTTAAATAACGAGGACAACCTACAAATTTAGATTAATACTGGAGTAATATTTCGGAATATTAGAGTAATATTCGGGACTGCATGGAATAAAGTGGACTGTAAACAACCAATGAGCCCACTTGGGCGTCCCAATTTCCATTCCAAATTACAGCCGTGGAGGGGAGTATTTTGTGTTTACCTGGGCTGCTCTGGTGGTGGAGGTGAACAGTGCCGTCTTTACGGATCCTCACATCCCCGGGTCCCTCGATCCTCCTAGCGGGGGGGAGGGCAGGTTTAGCCCCGCGTCGGGGTGCCAAAAATCGGCAGCACTGGTAACAGACAGCCCAGGCTTGCTCCTCGTTTATCGGCTGGCTGTAGAGTGTTAAAATTTCCTCCAGAGACAAGGCCTCGTCCGTGCAGTCCTCCACTCCGTCGGTGGTGTGTCGGCCAACCGTCGGTGAGATTACCGTTACCGTTCCTCCGTCCACGTCGTTGCCTGGCCGTTTGGCCATTTTCTCGGATTTTTGCATCCGCCACAGACTCTCCCCGAAGAGTATCAGTCGTGGCACGATGGTGGGAAGATAACAGGCTTGACACTACGGTCTGTCATTTATCGAGCTGGATTTTCTTCTTCCAGAACCATAAAGCCGTCCATTCAACCCTTCTGAAATGCCATCGCTGTCCAGCCCGTGGAGCCCGCCTGTGTATTTTTTTCAACCGTCTTGCAACAAACCACGCCTCCTGCGCTCTGATTGGTTCACACTCATGAGCAGGCCATCAATATACATAGCATCCAAGATTATGGTTATACACAATGTAGACAAAAGTATTGGGACGTTAGACCATTACACCAACAGGGACAAACAGGGATTTCATGAGCAACATTGCATTCAAATACATAGGTTTTAATACTGAGCTCATCTCCACTTTGCAGTTATAACAGCTTCCTCTCTTCTTGGAAAGAAATATGGAAGGCAATATTCTGTGGGATTTGTGCCTATTCATTCTGTGAACAACAGTCAAGTTCTTTCATACTGAACTGATCCAAGCATGTATTTATGACTTTGTGGACTGGGACAGTCATGCAGGAACAGAAAAGGTTCTTCCTCAAACCGTGTCTGCAATGCTGGAATCATGGCGTTGTTCAAAATGTCTTGGTATGCTGAAGCATTAAGACTGCCCTTCACTGGAAGTAAGAGGCCACATTCAATAATGTGTCCTAATACTTTTTCCATATTGTGTATAGGTTTGATGAATTCGTACATTGTACATTCGTGCTGCCACAGACCTAACTTTGAATTCTTAGGATTTAATTTTGGACCAAGAGTGTACAGACAAATTACTGTTGTACTTTTACTCTAATTGTTTTCTCGGGACAGGTTTGTTAAGTTTTTGCATTTTTGTTAGGGCTTATATTTTAAAATACCAATAACATAACTTGCACACATTTTTGCTATAAAAGGTTTTTTTTTAATGTAATGAATTTTGACATATGAAGAAGAAGCAGAAGAAGAAGAAGAAGAAGAAGAAGAAGAAGAAGATGAGTGAATTACTAATCAACATCACAGTCTTTCAGAGTCTCTATTATTTAATATCTGTTTTTCCACTGTTCATGTGCAGTAATGGTCAAAGCAATCAAAACTATGACCTACTATACTGAGGGAAAAAATATAAAAAATGCTTTAGCAAGAACAATGATAGAACTAATTCCATCTATAAGATGCAGTTTAAAACGATAAACCAGCTTCCCTAACACTAAATAGCCCTGAATCGCAAGCCTGTGGAACTGCAAATGCGCAGAAGCGCACGGTAGCACATTTCGATGAGTAGCATGTTTCAGCAGAACACCGGATCGGGTTAGAGTGTGATTAATCAGCATTTTTACACGCTATTTGGTCCTTGTTTAAGTTGTTTGACTTTTTATTTTAGATTTGTGTTTTTTTATTTGTTTTGGACATTTTCAGATTTGTGTTTTTAAATTTCAAATAGTACTTACTTTTATGTTTGCATATAAAAAGGAGCGGTTCAGTATACATTTCACTGTGTTGTACTTGTATAACTGTCAATGAGACAAATAAAGAGTCTTGAATCTTAAACATGTGTGTGAGTGTGTGTGTATAAACATACACGTATATGTAAGAGGATCTCATATTCTTTGTGCGCCATCTGGTGGACAAACGTGGACAGCATCGTACATATTCTACTCACCTTAAAAACAAATTAACCTTAAAATTCCCAACCTTACACAAGGGCTCACGATACACTGCAGCATAGGCTACACTGTAACAGATCAAACTGAACTATGGTAGCTGAAATATAATAGTTGGTTGAGAGATGTGTGTACTGCAACCCAACCAAATATTAAAGGGCTCAAATCATCACAATCATTATTTCTTCTTTGTCTAAATAGGTCTTTTTATGTGAACACACTATTTGTGCAACTTGGGTTTAGGTACGGACCTCGTGGACCACTGAGTAGAACAGAAATACTAATAATAACACATGAAACTACTTTATTTAAAAACAAATTAAGGAAACATTGGTTTTCCATGATATGGACCCTTTAATGTCGCTTATGTTAATTTGAAGAATCCAGATATGTAAGCAAAAGGCATACAAAAGGCCTACCGTCTAAATGAAAGACCATGGACAGTGTAAGCTGCTGTTTAAAGATTTTAAATATTTATTTCACATTGAACAAAAGGAACATAACGAAATATTACAACAATAACACAAGAAAGACTGTATTACTCAGTGTTTGTCAATATGATTCAATCTGCTAAGAGACACTGAACAAACACTTAATAGCTGACGCCCACGTGCCATCTCTCCCAGAAAAATTAATAAAAAATAAAATAAATAAATAATCGTGCATGCAGGTTGCCAAGCCAGCCTCAAGCTACTCACAGCACACTGCGTCCGGGTCCCTTTGATTTAATTAGAGACGATGCGCAAAGCAGCTGGCTCATAGCATTAATTAAGCAGTTAATTAATGAATTAAATGCCACTCTTCCCCCCAAAAGCAGGACTGTTTTCATGAACTATATTTCAGTCTCCATATCTCAATAGACTCCTTCGAGTGGCTTAAGTTCATGACGGCACCATTATGGGAACCCCTCCTACCAGAGTGTACGTTAGGGATCATTCTCATTGACTTTGCCTTCCCTTGATTGCCTTAACTGCTTATTTATTAAAGTCCATCAACACAGTCATTTTACTTGACTGAAACCCTTTGCATTGCTCTCCTTGTCATACGTGGCTGAACTCTCACCACTGGGTTTAGCCGGGTGTGAGGCCACATCACCGCCTGACGAAATATCCTTTGATGGAACAGTCACTTCCTTGGCTGTTCTCCACTTTGAGTCATTTGTTTGCTGTTAAAGAGAAGGAAGATACAACCATTCAGAATGAACATATATGCTTTATCTGCAGTGCATACATCTTTCTGCTAAAACAAATGTTGACACAGCTGTTGGTCTATGCATCTCAACATTTTTACATGCTATGTATTCTGGCTGTATGGGCAAATAATGACTGAGATTTTTTGTACATCATTAGACTGACATTCCCACAGAAACAGAAATGCTAAAGAATGGACACAAGCAACCTCGGGACAGCTGCGGCGAGACCTTCTCTGCTGGTTTGTGCAGGTGCTGGAGGCTAACGGGTGCTTCCCACACTGCGTGCCTGCGTTCACCATCCGCCTCTCTCTGAAAGGCAGCGAAGCTCGAGCCTCTATGCCTCTGCCTATGAAGCATGTAGAACAGGAGAACATACCACACATAATGACTAAGCCTCAAGCCAAAGAAAACCTGATCACAACAGGCCTACTTTACAAATCAGAATTTCTCAACACACTTTATCATTTAAAACCTACAGGGGTGGTGGTGGCCTAGAGGGTAGGACACTTGCCTCTGGACCAAGAGGTCATGGTTTCGAAACCTACCTTCAGCATACCACCACTGGGTTCCTGAGCAAGACCCTTAACCCCAAGTTGCTCCAGGGAGACTGTAGTTAGGTAATGGAAGTCGCTTTGGATAAAAGCGTCTGTTAAATGCATTAACACTGTCCATTATTTACATTTACGGCATTTAGCTGACGCTCTTATCCAGAGTGACGTACATCAGTGCTTAAGAAATCCACAAATGTTTTTTACCTGAAAAACAGCTTAAAACCGAGTCAACTATTTAACCAAGATACTGCAGTCCATTATGTTTCCTCTTTTTATATATATTTAATTAAACCCAGAGGAAACTGCTTGAGTCCTCTGCATTCAACTCATTCCTCTGAGTGAAGCAGTGGGCAGCTGTCGATGGTACCCTGGGGGATGGTACTTTGCTCAAGGGTACCTTAGTGGTGTCACTGGCAGTCCTGGGATTCAAACCCACAACTTTCCGATCCCAGTGGCAACTCCCTAACCACCAGGTCACCAGTTGGATGGACTTGATCTTGGACTTCACTGATCTGGCTATAAAGGAAATCTTCCTTCCTGGAGACCATCAGAAGGGGTAGTTAAAGAGAAGCCCAAAGTGTTCCTACTGAACAATCCTGCAACACGTTAACCATCTTATAAATATCTTGCTCTCTGAAATTCTCACAAGATTTGACAGTTAACTGCCTAACTCGAGCCTAAACAACAACTGTCCAATGAACTTCTCTCCAACATGAAGGGATGTGAATCAGTACCAAAATTTGCGCAAGTTCCTGTAAAATAATCAGTATTTAGGCAGAATCAATGGATTCTAACCTAGATGGTCAATGCAGGTTTGGATCAGCGGGAATGACGCTCTGCACATTACCACCAGACATTTGTTGACCAGACACTCATTGGGAGTGCTCCCCATTCACTATCTATACAGAAAACCCAGTAAACAATATATCTTATTTCTCCAAAACATCATGATAAAATAACTGGTGAATCATGTCCCATATTATCATATGATGTCTGTATTGTTTACACCAAATCATGGAGAGTAGTATAGAAAAATACTACCAGTACTGATACTGGCGTACAAGTCCTACTGATTCCCATCCTTACCTATAGACTGAAGACTGGTCCTCCAGGGGCAACTGGACAAACCCCACTTTGGGCTCCTGTTTATCAAATAAACACTGGAAGGTATTTTCCAATGACGTAGCCCTGCTTTGTGCAATATCATCCAGGATTTGTCAGTTATCTGGATAACTTAAGCCCAAAGTAATGAATATCTAGTTTGAATAGAGACTTGACATTCGGCTTTGTTTAGCAGCATCCTTCAGAAAACTCAAAAACACAGCATGCATAAACACATGTCAGGTTAAAAAGGTCCAACCACACTCTCACACATCAGGTGATGAAGAGGGTATTGATAAAGACCCTCTGACATCCAGGCTACCTCACCTGCCACCTTGCTGTTCTCCTTGGAGGCACCTCCACCTTCTCCAGAGCCCGAATGGTTCTTGCTGCTGCTGGCGCCATTAGGCGTCTCAGCCTCGGTGCTGGTGAGCCATGTCGACTCGGTCTCCCTGGTCCAGCTCTCCGGATAACGCGGCTCAATGGCATCTGCTCGGCTTCCACCACAACCCATCGGACAAAGAAAGAAAAAAGAGAGAGGGCCCTTAATCCAGCCTCACATCATGTGAGCTTCGCACTGTGTTAAGTAGGCAGCCCTCCTCCTTCTGTAACGCACGGGTGTCTCGTGTATACAACACTGCACACGACCACCTGAGCCACCAGACTGGACTGTACATCCCTGCCTGCGTCAGTGGAGGAGGAGCTGGGAGACAGCTGAGTATCACCCCACCCCCAGCTTCTCCATCCCTCTCCAGCTTCATCATCCCCTCTCCAGCTTCACCACCACCTCCAGCTTCTCCATCCCTCTGCAATTTCACCACCCCTCCAGCTTCAACACCTCCCTCCAGCTTTATCATCCCCCTCCAAGATAAAGGGTATTTTTTTTATAAAGCCATTTATAACAAAGTAACATTTATTTGGTTTATGTGTAGATGTTGGCATTGTTTTACGATTTATTTATTACGTCTTATTTGTTCATTATATTTTAATCCTTTTAATTAAAAGAATCTAAAGTGTATTTATTAATCATGATAATAAATGCAAGCTAGATTATATTTAATATTATTGATTTAATTTTTACTTGCCTTGTTTTTCTTCTTCTCTCTTATGCTGGCAATGATATAATGCATGAAAAAATCGGTCATTATTCTGTTTTTTAAATATAATTTAATAGTTTTTGCCTCTCATTTATTTCCTATTTTTTTCTTATTTTTCCTATTATTAACTGCTTCATTTTTATTTTTCTGCTCTTCTCTCTTATGCTTGTGATGATTTTACTGCATAAAAAATATTTTTATTATTGTTGTTGCTGTGTGTCTTGTTGCTACATCTTTTTTGTAAAGCTGCCTGAAGTTCTGGTTTATATTTGTCAATCTGATCACGTTTTGAATATATTATTATAAGCGCCATCTACAACAGGCATTGCCATTGGCCGCATGGTAACCAATCATATGCCAGTAAAACTGCCCTCACAAAAAGTTATTTTTGTGAGGGCAGTTTTACTGGCATATGATTGGTTACCATGCACAGCAACAACAATAAAAACACAGCAACAACAATAATAAAAATAACTTTTTGTGAGGTGAACTGCAATTTGTCTGAAACGTGTTATAGTGTAAAGCAGTTTTAGTTAAGTGCAGTTTCAGTTATGCAGTATTGTATCTAAAAAACTGCATTTACTTCAGTTTAATGCATGTGATGCTCAGGTTTAACCTTGTATCATTATTTAAGGGATCCATCCATGGTCACTCTTTTCATTTTGGCCAAAGTAACACCACCAGTGAGCTCAGGCATTTGGACTCAGTCCTGACTAGGACTCCACTTGATATCGATTATTCCTGGTCTTCGGCTCCACAAAGGCAGTCTTGACAACAGCCCTGCCAACTCGTGGTCTGTTTTAGCTGGTAATAAAGATAAAGACATCAAACTATAAAGTACAACTAAATGGACTACACAGTGACCATTAAACAAATCAAAATGATCTTTTAGTTTAGATGTCTTTAAATGGGACTTATGAAGTTCTATACATGCTTGACTTTGGAGGTCGCAGAAACATTTTGGGGACAGTTCCAAAATAAACACAAAAATGTAAAAAAAAAATTGGCCTTCATCTTTTGTATTGATTAACAGCTTTTCAAGCATTTAAGCATAAGCCTAAGCCTGTAGATCAGAAAGGAACACACACAGGCATTTTGACTGGTAATTTTAACTTTTTTAATTTGCACATCTAAACATTTAACTGTCAGAGTCGTGACAATATCTGTCTGAAGTGGAGCCAAAGTGATTTAACTGTCTATTAATACCCATTGTGTTTTAAGGATGGTGTTTTTGCATGGTGTCATTTATCTCACCCCCTTTTCAGTGCTGTAGTCCTCTAATGTGCTCTGCATTAGTGTACGCTGACTGTAATGTATGTATTGTGGAATGCATGTCTCTTGCTTTTATGAAAAAGATGTATGTACATGTTGAACACATTTATTGATTTTTATAGCACAGGTGATCACAATTGTGTTTAAATATAAATAAATCTTGACCTCACAGAACAACAGACAAAACATTAAGATATTGGTGTACAGAATCACTAATTCCAAGAAATGCACAACAAACACAGGAATCACATAGACATATAACAACTTAAAGCCTGACCCGATGAGCACCTTAATAGAAAAAGAAATGACCACAGAATCAGGTCATGTGTCAGATCCCAACGCAGTGGCAGAGTCAAGTTCCTTCTTCTGCTGTAAACATGTGATATCTAACAAAAACTCTGTGACTGAATGAAAAGTGGCCATTTCATTGTGTGGTACATTCTATGTCAGGAATGAGATGACTGAAAGAAAGGATGGAGGAGAGGTGAACAAGAGATCACAGTAAAGGGTAAATCAAATAAAGGAAAAGTTCTGTATTTTAGAGCAAAACATGCTTTTTCTAAGTGCATCTGTGCACTCCTGAGCACCTTAGTGATTTCCCTCAACATCAGGAGGCTTTCAAAGGCTGTTAAGTAGGGTATATAAGAAGTAAAGTGCCAAATATCCCTGTGTCACATCCTTGAATTGTGTTTACAGTCTTAAAACTATTAATAAAGAGTCCCATCAATGACGTGCAATGTTTACTTAGAATTTCTATTCTTGTCATGCTCTGCACTGTCATGAACCCCCTGGTTACATCCTCTATTCTCTCGCCTTTGAGGTGAATCCTTTGTTGGAGGAAATGACTAAGTTTATTAAAAAAGCAAACCTGTCAAAAATACCAAAACTTTCCCATAAAGATGAAAGTCCCAGTGTTTCATGGAAGCAAAATGTGCTGGAACATCTCTATTTAAAATCAAGAAGGTTGCAGTCAATCTTGTAATAAACATAGGGGTAATACTCCTGCTGGCTCAAGTTTAGACCAGGGATGTCCATGGAGGCCTAAAAGGAAAGGCAGGAGAAGTTAGAAAAACACAGTAGTTTAGGACCTTAGGCAACGAAGTTGAATGTGTGAATGTTGACTCACATCAATAATAGCAGCACTGCTGTCCAGATGCTTATAGAGCTCATGCAGAACCTCCCGCAGCTTCTTCATGTTCTTCTTATTGGGTTGTAAAAGCATCGCCTGGAAGTTGACTGGTAACCCGTACCTGTGCAGTTCAGATTAAAGAGACTGAATCGGAATCTTCAAAAGGATTTATTAATAAAAGCAACACACCTGGGACCTGTTCACACCGGGCATTAACATGCATCTTGGGTTATCTGATCACAAGTGGGCAGCTCAAAGAACATTAGTCTCCACATGTGTGCAGTGACCACTTATGATCGAATCTTACTCGCATTCTACAATAGCGGTTTCTGTTTGCAAAGACTGGTGAAAGGCAGCTATGCATTTCCTGTGCCTGGACTTATGATACCTTATGTTGTTTCTGTTTTTGTTCTTTGTGTTGCACCATGACCCTGGAGCAACACTGTTTTTTCACCGTGTTCTGTGTCTATGGTTGAAAGGACAATAAAACACCTACTTCACTTGATGCATTTGCATACATACTGCTAAAAGATTCTTGGCAGTATGCAGCCCAGACCTCCAAATGTAATGGAAGAGGTTGGATCTCAATGCGTCCTGGGACTTGACCTAAACCCTGTCGACTTGTGAATGAATTCTGTTTTTGATCTTTGTGTTGCACCATAATCCTGAAGCAACACTGTTTTTATGACCGTGTTCTGTGTCTATGGCTGAAAGGACAACAAAACACCTACTTGACCATATGCATTTGCATACATGCTGCTAAAAGATTCCTGGCTGTATGCAGCCCAGACCTCCGAATGTAATGTAAGTGTGAATGAATCACCCAAGATGTTGATGCCAGCTATGAACAAGGCCTAACAAACACAGCATGATAAATAGTATGATTTTTCATCATACCTCAAGACTGACTCTGTAAAGACTCTGAGAGCCTTGATGTGGATCCATGCAATGAAAGCTTCACTGAAATTCACTTTCAGCCACCGTACCAAAGGCCCCTGTAGACAGATGTGAAGACAAGTTCATCCCTAGTCTAATACATAAATATAAATCAAAACTTATTTGTGTGCGTGCGCACCTTTCTACATCTGTCTGAAAGTTTGAGCACCCCAGACCAAATGACATATTTGCCTATTTTTGAAGGGAAAATAAATAAACAACCTGTGCTTTTTATCCAGCATTTTTAGAATATGACTTTCTGGAAATCATTACTTTATATTTAGGGCTGCAACAACGAATCGATTAAATCGATAAAAATCGATTACTAAAATAGTCGGCAACGAATTTTATAATCGATTTGTTGTGTCGCGCGACGCAGAGATTATTTAAAAAAAAAAAAAAAAACTTCAGTTGAGCACGGAGCGGCGTGAACACACTCTGTCTCTCTTGCGCACAGATGCTAGCAGAGTCCGGTGCCTCA
>JBBPDC010000141.1:16896065-16947663 GCA_037974485.1 Hemigrammopetersius urotaenia | reverse complement strand
TGGCAAAGCAAAGGTGTCTGGCACACCAAGGCACCCAGCTTCATGATCTGTTTGCTAAGATGCCAGACATGACAGGTAAAAAAAAAAAGTAGTACTACTTGATGGTCCTCCAGTGCCGGGTCTGCCACGTTAGTAAAAGAAGGAAATAAGATTTGCATGAAGTGGTGAGCTAAAGCCTAAATCTCATTTTATAATCTGCATCCTACAAAGCCTCATAGCAGGATATTGGACAAATAAATCCACAGGCTATTTGGACTATTTCTAGTAGGCCTAAGCTATTTGGCCCTTTAAAGCGTCAGCGTGACTGTTGCCTGGAGCTCAGATTCATACAAACATGGTTTTTTGACCCCTGTGACTGGAATTATGTGAGCTTTTGTAAGTGTTTGGAACTTGTAAAAGTTGCCTCATGTTGGTCAGTTTAAAAATAATCATCAAGAAAAGACCATACAGTTGTACAAGAGTTGTGTTGCAGTTAAGCAAGAAGATATTCTATTCTGTATGTACTCTGTGTGTGTCAGAGTATAAATACTAAATAGTTGGAGTATCTCCAGTACAAAAAAAGCTATTCATACTTCAAAGAGAAAAGGCCATTCTGTGAGAGTTCCGCTAGGCTATGGATGTTTTGTTCTGTAAACAATCGTGCATTTGTGCAGTAAGCTTTGCAATCTGTTTGGGGAATCAACTGAAATTCTTTGGCAAACCAAGTTGGCAATGGAGGTCATAATAAAAAAATAACCAAGCTAGAAATTCCTAGAAAAAGTGACCAGGGGTATTTGTTAGTGACATCTTTGAACATTTTTAGTTTGGTTTTCAGTATATCAGGCTTCATTATGACAGTACAGTTTACGATAAAAGCTTTACTGTTCTCACAGTTTAAACATCAGACCCAAACTAAGCATGGATTTAAATAAAATTACTTCCTGGGCAGTTTACAGCAGTTAAAGAAAATGAGTGCATTACCTATTAAATCCAGTCCTAAAACAGAACCATTGGCTGCATTTATAATACTATTATACACAGCCATGCATATCGCTCATTAGTAGTGGTGGCTGTGTAGTGTCCCTACACAGCCATAGTCCAAGACAGGTAGAAAAGTTTTCATTTCATTTTAGTCTGTAAGCATGACCAAGTTGAGGTTTTATTGTCATTTCCACCACATGCACAGTATGCAGTGAAATGAAAAAAACATGCCCTTAAGAACATGGAGCAACACAAGAACAGAACAGGACAGAACACCACAAGACCACAAGTGCAGACTGGACAACAGAGATTGCGAGAAAAAAAACACAAGAGCAACAGTAAGACAAGATTTAGTGCAATCATCAGTGGCTACAGTCCAGATGAATTCACTATTTTAACAGGTACCTAACCTGCAATTTGAAATTTAGAAATGATTTCAGTCCTTTATATGACCATTTGACTTTTAAGCCAGGGCAAAAAACTATTTGAATAGCAATTTAATGAAGAGAGCTGTTTGCTGTGTGCTCATAGACACTACATGAATCCTGGTTACCCATGTAATATGTACACTCATGGTATTTTAACATGACATGGTATTTTGATTCTGCTCATTAACATACAGCTCAACATAGTTTGAGATACATTCTGTATGAACAGAATGTTCTGTCTTTTGTATTCTGCACTACATCTTACGTCATTGCTGTTGTTTTTATGTGTATACTTATGCTATGTATGTTGTCTGAAAGTGTCAATAAGTTTAACATAAAGACTACAAAATTACATAAAAATAAAATAAAATTAATTGTTTAGATTTTTGAACTTTTCCTGTAAAGTTATTTTCTGTTCAGAGGCTCACTGACAGTGTGCAGTTTATTGTATGAATAAATCGCGAAGCATACTTTTTCATTGTTTACCCCACACGCGGTAAATTTATTACCTATTTTATCGCATTGTGTATCATAACTTTTCTGATTTCTATTCCTCATTGACTATCATTCGTTCTCACAACTCACATTTTGAGTTTACTGTCTGTTTCATTAGTGCAAATGACACTTTTCTGGTTTTAACATAATTAGTAATTCCAACAATTTTGGGCGTTGTCCAAATTGTTTTGGTATGCTGAAGCACTAAGAAAACCTTTTATAATTTATTTCAGTAATGACGTCCCAATATTTTTTGCCACAGTGTTTGATAAGGCGTTCTATAGTCTCGTTAGGAATGGCAGGTTGGTGCGGGAGCCTCTATCGTCACGTCTTTCTATTGGCTGTTTTGGATTTAGCCGTTACGGCCTCTCAGATATGAGAGAGCTCATTGGCCGTTTCGTACGAAGGCACGCCCCTCGGAGTGGAGGCTTTCCCCCTCTGTCGTTGCTCTACTTGGTCTCGCTGCCATTTCTTCTGTTCCAGCCGAGCAGAGCAGAGGAGCTTAGAGTGATCTCCAGCCCAGTCCTCGCCCAGGCATATGGCACAGACAGCCTCCTTTCTTTCTTATACCAGTGTCCCCACCACTCTTTAAAAATTCCGCCGAAAAAGAGAAGACGATTTTCCAAATCTTTCAGGCCGTTATCTCACGTAAGTACGGCTAGTTTTTGTTTTGTTTGCCGTTTGAGCTTCTTGAGGGAACGACCCTGCTTTACAACATGGCGGCAACAGCTACGGAGGCAGCTGCTCTTGGCTGTTGCTGTTGTTCCTCGCTTGTAGAGACGGCGTGCTGGTGTATTTAGGGTGGGTATCAGTGAGAATCGGTAGTAGAGGCTTCGGTTTAACGCGACGTGGTAGGTTTTAGAGGCTTGTAGGGCTGATAGTGGCTGTTTTGGGCGCGAATGTGTGACACGGAGAGGACGTGGTGTGCCGTTGATTCATTTGGGTTAAATCCGGGTGCTTGTGACAGGCGTGTGTAATTTGGTTTCAGATGACGAGTGAAGAGAGAGAGATAAGGGGCCGAATTAATGTCTTCCCCTTTAGTTTAAATCTTAAATGTATTTGAGACCCGTGAGTTTTGTTTTAAAGAAGTTAGAAGGCTTCCATCTGTTTTGATCAGTGAGTCAAATTAAGTCCTACGTCAGTGAAGCTCGTTACGTGGACACAAAAATGTTCTGCCTGGTTGCGTAATATTTTCCTTACGCAGGGAAAACTTTAACTAGATGACTCCTTATTGTCTTGTTTTCCTACCGGTTACTGCAGAGGTGCTCGCTGTATTTGTCAGTTAAAAATGTTAACTAGATAGCTGGTTGAGAAGTGTCTTCTGTCTCATGATTTAAGCCCACAGTGTTTATTTACTACTTTCTTACAGCCCCTACGATCATAAGGTTGTGGGTTTGAATTCAGTCTCCACAGAAGTACCCTTGAGCAAAAATACCATCACCACACATTGTGCCCTGGGCGCTGTGCTCCAGTCTGCCCACTGTTTCACTTGGGTGAATGGGGTAAATTCACCTAAATATCTAACCAGAAACAGAGCTGCTTGGTGAGATGTGTTTTCTGTCACCGAAGTCCATCCCACAGGCTTTATTTACTATGTCTCTCTTATAGCAAACATAAACAGTGACTACAGTACACTACAGTGTAGTGCACATGTCTACACAGATTACTAAACTGTAACCCAACAGTATTGCGCTGTAGATGCTGTTTTAGACACATGTAGATGTACCAGTTTAGTTCCTTTAGTGTCTAATCATATGTATGATTTAGCATTGATATCAGTGATCACATAACAGTAATTTTTAAACAATACCCAGCCAGTGGTTTGCGGCTGGTTGATCTTGTGGAATCCAGCCAAACTGTGCTAGAGGAAAATTCAGGCTATTAGATTTTGTGCTGAGTTGTGAAACTCGTGAGGCCGCTGTAAACCACTCCAAGCCTTAATTGGAAAGCTTTTCTTTCATTGTACCTTTAGGATTTGTGTTCTGTGCAATTCCATGATTTGCTGGAATGTTACTCTAACACCAAGATTAGTTTATACTAGTTCCACTTGTTTGTGTGGTCTAGTGGTTACTTGGATATTAGACTCTTATATACCTTTCAGCTTTTTGTGACTGCAGTCAAACAAGAGGAATATCTGGTTTTAAATAGCTTTTTTAACATTCTCTCTACCCTGACAGGGCTCCCCCTTTTCTGTACAAGTGTATAAGAGGTACCCTGAAGGCCTAGGAGAGGCGCTCTACCGCGAGCAGTTCGACTTCAACGCCGAGCCACCTTGGGATCCTAGTTGATAGCGGGAGAGGTCCATCTCCCAGCTTGTCCATGTGAGTATTATTAACTTCAGACTTGTTATGCAGTATAAATTAATAGAGCACAATAGCTTGTAAACATTCAGGGAGTTTAGCTGAATTCTTCCCCTGTTAGACTATAAGTAGTTTAAGCACCGGGTTAGAGACACTTTAATGTGTAAATAAAAAAAGAATACTGTGGTAATATGTCCGTATTGTTGTGGGTACTTTGTTAAAGTGGAAAAATATTGTATGTTAATTAAGCAGTGATATAGCAATACAATCCATTTCAAACATTCAGATGCATTTCTCTGCAAACAAAAATAGAATAGAGGCATATATGTGGGAAAAATACAATATTTGAGTGCTCTAAATAAATCAATGTGATTGTGTTCATATAATGTCATATGTGTTGTTTTTTTCCTCCTCAGTTTGTTGCATACTTACAGGACCCCAAAGGTAAACTCTCTTTATGATTGTCGGATCTGCGGACTACGGTTGAGATGAAAGGATTTACTGATGAACCAAACTACATTGTGGAGCTGCTTGAAGGAGGAACGACCCTTGAAGATGTCATTAACACCCACATTTATGAACAAACCCTGGTGAGCAACACACTTCATCAGTCTGTTTAAAGACAGTTCGGTATAAATATGACAAGTTGCATTGAAGTAGAAATAATAAAATAATAAAGCTTCACATCCTTTTTCATTAATTGTATTTCGTTAAGTGTAGATGACCTAGTCCCCCATCTCCTCCTCAGGCTGAAAAGAATGCATTTGTTGTGGCCAACCTTGGGGCCCTGATGCAGCAGCATGTGCTTTGGCAGAACACCCTGCCCCTGGTCCAATCATTTTACCCAGTCAAATGTAACAGCAGCCCTGCTGTCATCGAGATTCTGGCTGCACTGGGAGTTGGTTTTGTCTGTGCAAATAAGGTGACATTCTGTGTCTACTATATTTGTATGATCAGAAAATAAAACATCTATTTAAAATTCAATTAAAGTGTGTTTGACATGAGTTGTTTATCTAAACTTCTAGGCTGAAATCTCCCTGGTACTCAACCATGACGTCCCTCCTGAGAATATCATCCTGTCTGGTGTTTGCAAGCAGCTCTCACACATCAAACATGCTGCCAAGAATGGCATCAACTACCTAGTGTGTGACAATGAAGCAGAACTTTGTAAAATTGCTCGTGCTCACCCTAATGCCAGGTCAGTTTCTGCTTTACTGTGAACATGTTTCGTGTCTTTATGCCATATCTTCATGCTTGATGTGAAATTACACAGATAGCAATGTCTCAATAACCATCGGTTCTATTTTACACCATATGTCTCTTTCCAGGCTGCTTTTGCAGTTGTCCACTGAAGGTCAGGCAGAAGAAGCCAGCATGGCATTTGGCTGCTCCCTGAAGACCTGCAGGCACCTTCTGGAAACTGCCAAGGAGCTGAGTGTGGATGTGACTGGAGTTGTGTAAGTTATTTTAAAAGTGACCATGACATTTATGATGAGCTTTGTGATTTCAGAGATTCACTTGAACTACCATGTCTTTGTAATTCTCCAGGTTCCAGGTACCAACATCATGCAAGGACCCCCAGGTTTATACCCACGCTCTGTCCGATGCCCGGTGTATTTTTGATATGGGGGTGAGTGTCTGAATGGAAATGCAGTTTCAAAATAAATGATTAAAACAACATATTTCCAAGCAGATATTCTATCCATATATATTAAAGGCCAGACATGCGACTAAAAGTGGATATTTGTTTGTGAATAGGAGGAGCTTGGGTTTAATATGGAAATTCTGGATATTGGTGGTGGATTCAGTGGCTCTGAATTTCAGTTGAAACAGGTACTTCAGTCTTAATATATTAATTTTAATTACAATTGAACATTGTTTGTGCATGTGTTCTGAAAATGTTTTTCGTTCTCATGATCAGATTCATGCTGCTATTAGACCTTTGCTGGAGGCCTATTTCCCTGTTGCATCTGGAGTACGTGTCATTGCTGAGCCAGGAACATTTTATGTGTCTTCCTCTTTCACCCTGGCTGTAAATGTCATTGGAAAGAAAGTTTCCAGCAGTCTCCATGGTGAGTCTAAAGGTGAATTCAGTCTCTCTCACTTCACTCCAGAATGAATGCTGGGTGGTATTACATTGAAGTACATTGTCTTTTCCTGTTCTAATTTCTTTTCCCTTTAATTCTCAGCTAAACTGACTCCACACAATAAGCCAGAATTTTTGTACTATTTGAACGATGGTGTCTATGGGTCTTTTGTGGGCAAGCTGTTGGGAAACACCATTCCATCCCCTGCTGTGCACAAGGTAAAGCAACATGCACATCAAACCGTAGATGTATACATTGGGCGTATATTTCAGTGATCATTCAAATTCCTGGATCTTGTTTTTCCTTTTGTGCAGGTGTCACTCTCAGCAGATGAGCCAGTGTTCTCCAGCAGCTTGTGGGGTCCCTCCTGTGATGCGTTAGACCAGGTGGTGGAGCGCTGCCTTCTCCCAGAGCTCGCTGTGGGAGATTGGCTGATCTTCAACCACATGGGGGCCAGTGGTCAGGAGGAGTCCGCAGCCATCAGTAACTCAGAAAAACCTCCTGTGTATTACACCATTTCTACAGCCGACTGGTAATTCAGACCTATGTTCCTTTTTTGCTGTATAAGCTCCCCTTTGCCTTTTGCAAGCTGTAATGTTATGTAAGGCATTTTAAGAGGTAAATATGTTTTTAAAAAATAAATTTTTGTACATTGTAGTAGTAATGAGTTAATAGTAAATGTAGAGATTGGTCTTGGGCATGGTAATCTCAGTGTGTTTCCGCCCCCTCCACAGGATCAACATGCAGCTGGCTGGAATCTCTCTTGACAACACCATGAAGAATTTTTCCTTAGTCCAGTATGGCTTGTAAATCTGACTCCGACCCCTAGCCTGGGCATTTGAATGGCCTGCAAAGTGAACATTCCAACAGCTATGGGTGGGGACAATAATGCTTATCCACTAGCAAAGGAAAAAAAGACCAGTGGCATTGGGATCACAAAGTAATCATCCTTATCTCTGTTGTTCACAATTTACTGATCAAAATGCTCATTTTCCTTGTCCACCAAAGGAATGAGTCCAGGAGCCCCATATTTACTAATAACATATGCAACAAAATGGATGACTGTGGAGATGGAATCCAGTCATTGGATTTCTTAATCGAAAATCGTTTACATAAGTGTTCAATTAATTTAATTATATATTGATTACCTGCTGACAGTCTTGTAAATGAGTTGTCTGTTGCACCATTATGCACTTGTCTATATTAAAATCAGATGTGATTTTAATGAGTTTAGAATATAGAATCAGATGTGTTAAGACCCATTGTGCAGATTGACAGTGAAATGTTGATATTGATTTATCAATACTTCTCCATCTTCATTAACCATGAGTTTCTAAAACTGTGGAGTACACCTTTTGTTGTATCCTCAGTACTTGGATTGTTGCAGTATTTCCCCAATATCAATATGCATTTCATGCTGTTCCTTGGCTGTGTGTACTGTGATTTGTCTTTGTGACTTGAAAAAGGCTCTTGATAAGAACGCTGTATGGTCACGTGTGTAGAGTGCGCTCTTTTCTGGTACAAATGCCAAGGACATATACTTGGCATTAAAAGTAAACCTCTTATAACTGGGACTGTGGAAGGTGACTATAACTAAAAATTTGACAGAGGAAGATGCTTTCAAGCTAAATATGCGAGTGCCTGGGCGGTGTGCTGAACATACCAGTAAAGTTTGACGTAAATGCTACAAGATTCACAGTATTGGTCTCTGACAGCTTCTCTTCATTAATAGCTTTAAGATTAGATCTGATTTTTCATTGTAAGACACTGACATACTTTAATGGCTATTGACTCCATAACTAATAGAGATGTTATGTCTTGATGGAGGGGGAAAAAAAACACCCAGAATCAAGTATTCATACTATGAGCTTATGCTAGGTAGACAGTACTGTGCAAAAGTCTTAGGCATCTACAAAAACAATATTTTAAAAAAAAAATGTTCAAACGATCTGTCTGTCCTTTTTTCACATGAATATTACTAAATAAACCTAAATAAAACATACCAATAACATTACACAGTAAATAGTGGTTGTATGTACAGTATATCTGTGTGTCCTTTGTGGAAGTCCAGTATTGTAGTTTCCATCAGAAACTGGTTTAACTCTATTCTTCAGTAAATTAAATCAGGAGCTACTGATGGAATTTCACAAAAGTTCCTCCTCTTCTAGAGGAACCATCAAGAAACCTGGAACCGAACCTGTGTTCTTACCAGCTAACACAATATCAGCTGCTTTTTTACAAACAACAAATCATTACTTTTTTACTTTATTATTTATTTTCTAATTTTTGGATGTTAACTTAAACGTAAAAAATGTCTTTTAAAAACTTTGCATAGGTGACTAAGACTTTTGCACAGTACTGGGACCAGCTGTTGCTTTCAAATGATGAAGGGTAGGTTATAGCACAGAAGAGTCCCAGATCAGGTTTATTTTGTTATTTAGTACAATGAAACGTTAGATCATGTCTTCTAGCTGTCTTTACCTTCCAAAGGCATTGTTTATCATCTTTTGATTTTATGATTTGTGTAAATCTCCACTCCAGTTAATGAAATCACACCCCTTAGTGATGTAAAATATTTTTGTCTAAGGCACTAATGGACCATAGCTTGTTTTTGACTGTAATATTGTGTTTGTTGAAGTAATGAAAAATATTAACTTAATACACTTCTTTGACTGAAATAATACGAGTTTCTGTTCTTTTTTGTTGTAAAAACTTAAAAGCCACCACCGAATCAATACCTTGAACTAAAGAAAAGGGCTGGTTTCTCAAATAATGCATACACCTACTACTGGACTAGTTGTTTATCATTTCAACTGAGAATCCACATTTAAAATGTAGTCCAGCTCTAATCCTTGAAAGTGAGAAGAGTATAGAAAGTTGGTTAGACCAAATGGATGCACTTTGTAGTTTACAAATACAAACTATAGTCCACCTGTTTATCTGAATCATTTGTCAATTGATGCAGTCATAATGCGTGAGCAGATGTTACTTTGTTGGTGGCTCATTAGCACAGCTGTGACAGAACGTTAGTGTGGGTGTGCACAGATTTTCTGTCCAGACTGGGTCACACAGCAGTACTGCTGGAGTTTATGGATACCTTAGTGTCACTGTTGAATTGAAAATAGTCCACAAACAACATATCAAAAAACAAACCACTAATGAAGAACATATAGGATGACTAACAGGAACTGTGCAGCATCAGATGAACTCAATAACTTTACATCTGCATACCGCAGCACCTTCCACATAATACTTGCTCACCGGTGGTCTTGTGGGGGTCCTGGACATTGATGAACATGTTGAAAGGGCTAAACTAATTTTAAATTACAATGTGCACCTATATGGTCAATGGAGCTGATAAAATGTACAATGAGGTACAGCTAATGAACTGGGGTACAACCACCACCTTGACAAATCATATCAAATTCACTTGTATAACAGATGTAGTCCCAAAGCAGTTTTACAGACATGTGAGCAACCAGAGGCAACAGTGGCAAGTAAAATCTCCCTCAGGGCAGGAACCATGAGAGGAACAAAGGTCAAACATTGATTAAGATGATACTGTAATGCAAACCTTAGAGAGAGTACACAGAGGTAAGGAAGGCAACTAATTTATAATTCAATTAAGTATTCTGTTCACAGTATATTGTACCTGCACTGTGTGGGATGACTTCTACTGGAGATTAGATTCTTCTGCTATCAGTGGTACTTGTAATCATCAGCAAATCTTAATGCCATTGGCTGTGGTTTCTTTGCTTTATTGGTGACAAAATGCAAATGCTCAGTAATAATGCTCTGATCTGATCAATGAATTAAATAATCTCAAGGAATTTGCTGGTTTGTGTAGTTTAAAGTCCTGGAATCAAAAGTAAAACCAAGAGGAGAACTTGTGCTCGGTCAATAAAACTTCAAGCCTCTTACATGTTATACCTTATCTGTGTTGATACCTCTGTCCCCCTTAAACTGATCCGATTACAAAATAAAGATCAGTTAAAACAGTAAAAGATATTAGTTACGTTTCTTTATATAGCCCCTCATCATACACAATGGTTATTCTATATGTTTAACAGAAATTGAATACAAATATAAAGCACAAAAATAGTAGAAACAATTGTAAAAGAAATAAATGAATACATACAAATTCAAAAAGACAATTAAAAGTGCCATTGAGGTGCATATTTGAAATAATTTTTTAGCAGGTTTTCAAAGCTACAGTTGGTGCAAATCTAATACTGATGGGCAGTTGTTTGCACAGCATAGACCCATACTTTTGATCGTATAGTGTTTGATTACAAAATGCACGCTTTAGTTCCCTATGCGGTCAGAGGGGGCGCTGTTAGAGGTTTTTTTTTGTCGTAGCGTGTAATCCGATCTCCTTCTGATGGCAGTACAGTAGTAGAGGTGTGGAGGTGGTCGTCTGTGATGGATGTGAGTGTGATGAACATGCGTACTGACGGGCAGCAGTTTCAGGTAAGAAAACCGTGTGTGTGTGTGTGTGTGTGTGTGTGTGTGTGTGTGTGTGAGAGAGAGAGGTGTGTGTAGCACCAGTCTCGTGCTGCTGTACGACCTTCCATAACAAAGAAAGTGCAACCAGCTCGAGCTGTGCACTAAACATACACACCCACACCCACACATACACACGCATGTAGTGACTGGTCAGTGTGTGTGTCGTGTAAGCTCCGTATCGGAACCCTTAGATAACAGCAGGACACCCTGCAGGCATCGAAATGAAAAAGATCAGGGCTTAGTGTCTGAACGGGTTGCCAGTTTCTCGGGATTAGTTTTAAACGCTGATGTCAAATGAAGTATTACATAAACGGGCATTGAATTACAACAGACCCGTCCATTTAATTTTAACACTGGTGCTGGAAAACGTCATGACTATTTACTATCAGTGTTAGAGACCCAGCGCCCCCTTCTGCTGCCTCCGCCAATACTCCTGCTTTTTGAAATACATAACACACATGTACAAATAACTGTTGCAAAATAAACATTAGTAGTAAGACTTAAAATATAAATATGTAAATAAATTGTTGCACTTTATTATAATGGGGCCCTAAAGTTTACAATTAAAGTGTTAAATGGCCTATAAATTACAGTTTTAAAGGAAAACCTTAGTAGGTAGAATGGGCACTTAAAATATAAAGCTGTAAATCAGTGGTCACTTTATTATAATGGGACCCTAAATGTGAAAATGTAATTGTTAAATTTTCTATAAAATGACAGTTGTAAAGGAAAACATTAATAAAATGTGGACTTAAAATATAAAGGAATGGTCACAGTTTGTGATGGCCCCCTATCATTTATCTACAGATCATTTTATTTGCAAACTATGTGGATTATCAGCAGCATTAGAATTCTGATTAGGATTTCGTTTAAGATTTTGATTAAGATTACGGTTAGGTATATGGGGTGGGTTTAGGGTGCAATTTAATAGAGAAAAGTTCAGTTACATGTAATAGATATGTACTTGGCCGTTAGTTACAGACAAGCCCAGTGGGAGAAGGATTGTTGGGGTTCATTATCCTGTTGATAAATGAAATTTTGTCCAGTTATATGTAAACCACAAAACCAAGGGAATTGTGTCATATGTTGAAAATGAGATTGTATTAAAGAGACACTTGTGTGTGTATGTTTTTCAGAATGGGTGCAAAGATGTGGATCCACAGAGTCCAGAAGATGAGCCACTACTCAGAGAAAACAAAAGGAGATTTGTCATCTTTCCTATTCAGTATCCTGACATCTGGAAAATGTACAAACAGGCCCAGGCCTCATTCTGGACTGTGGAAGAGGTGAGCTTCATTTCATTATGTACTACTCAGAAAACAGACATAACTCTACTGTCCGCTGTACCAGTGGTCCTCTAATCCAGTGCACTGCCCTGCACAGTTTCAGGGGTCCTCTCATGAAGGGCCTTATAATAAGCTGATGAGCTGGATTTGGTGGATGAGAGCAGGACAGGGGGTCGCCAGACCTACACTTAAGAACCACTGCTGTAGCACACCTGACAGTGATGTCACACAAGGCAGCAATGCATATAATATATGATATATAATAAACTAATAAGGTGTTTTATGTCATACTGAACACAATCAAGATCATATTCTCACTTTAGTTAAGACCCTCTGCACTGAATGTTGCTGTAATAGGAGTGAATGCAAACCACCTTATGCACCTGTGCAGGAAATGTTCATCTTCCTGCTTGTCGTCAAACTGTTAAGACATTTTTTTTTTTTAAATATAGTGATCTTCCTCTGTCTGAGTTACTCAGTATGCAATTATAGTGTAAAACTTAAAGAGCAAAAGGGCCTCTTGTGTGCAGAGGAGTAGTTCATGAACTGTAGGTCGGTGTTTATTTGCATTGTATACAAAGCGCCAAGATATAAATAAGGGCTAAATATAGACTTCACACTGGAGAGAGTAAATGTTTACTGTTTTGGTTAAAAATAAGATGAAATAGAGCTGGGATCTCTAGAGGCTTGTTTTGTGGTTTTTTGGGGGTTTTTTTGGAACTAGCTGGTGGTCTAGTGGTTAGGGAGTTGCCCCTGCAATCAGAAAGCCATGAGTGCGAATCCCAGGACTGTTAGTGGCACCACTAAGGTATCCTTGAGCACGGACCAGCCCCACACACTGCTCCCTGGGCGCTGTGTTCCTGGCAACTGCTTCACTTGGTGAATGGGTTAAATACAGGGAACGAATTTCGTGCTGTTCACACTTTGCGGATTTGGTCAGTAAGCAAGAGACCGATTTTCTGAGAAAAGATGTGGTACTAAAATATTTTCACTTTTGTCTTTGCTTTCTGTGCGGTCCCAACATTTGTGTTTATTTGCTCGAGGCTTGACCAGCTGTATGAGTGGAAACTAGAAGTTCCCTGATGTTTGCTGGACCCTTGTGACATCTTCTGATCTTCTGTGTGGTTTGACTGCTGAGCAGCTTATTGTGGGAATGCAGGGCGCTCTGCATAAAACAAGGCCGTTGTTTATATGCTGTCAGGGCCAGTTAATGTCATTAAAACATTCATGTCAGTCAGTGTCATGAAACAGTTCCAAAACAATTTGTCAGTGTTTTCTTACCCCCCTCATATTCTCTCAGTTCCAGTCCTCTGTTTTTACACTTACGCAACATTGTACTTACATAATGCTTGGATGATTTGTTTACACTTTAACCATGAAAACACTTGACTATAGTGTAACACTTTGCACTCTCCATGTCCTGTTGTGGCCTTTTGCGTTGAAGCCTTTTAATGATTGTTCAGTCTCAGATGCTTGCTTTAAGCACCAAGTTTAGAGCAAAGTTCAGTTTTTTATCTGTTTAAAAATAAAATTTTGTTATTTATTATTATTTGATGTTATTTGTTATAAGTTATTGTTGTGTTCTCTCTGGGCTTATTTTCCACTTACTCTATGTGTAGTGTATTAGCCAAGTCATGTTTGGAGTCCAAATTTTTCTACTTATTTTAGCACTGGACTAACAAGTTGCTAGAAAACACTACATGTCCTAGTTACTCAAATTGTTTGTTGCGCAACCAAAACTTGTCTTATCTCGTCCAGAACACATCCAGCTCTTCGTTAAGGTGGAGCAGGCTTGTGAATATGGCTTAGGACACAGGATGACTTACTGTAAGGTATAAAAAGGAAAAATACTTCACCACCACAAGCAGCCATTTTAAGCTTTTGGGCTGGTACTCACAAAGCAGTCATAAGGAAGTATGTTCTAAGATTAGCACTCCTACTCCTAAACGGTGTTTGGAAAACAGCTGCCTGTGTGGTTTGAGCTGGTTGAATGAGGCTTTGAGGATCTGTTTACTGAATGAGCTTTGGGTGGCTATTGACTTCTAGTGTTTGTCATTAATGTTAGCCTTTCAACTTCAGTTCAAAAACTAAAGAACCAACGGTGGACACTAACCTTGTCTTGGCTGATCAACTATATCTGTGGTGAATGGATAATTTTGTAGATTAGATGTCTCTCCAGAGCCTGGTCAGGTTGCTCTCCATAATGTAGCGTTTATCATGTCTGCTTTACACGCAGAAGGTCCTGGGTTCGAGCCCTGGTGGGAACAAGTGCTTTGGGCCAGCTGGTGGCTGGTTGCACCAGTGATTGGAAGGTTGTGGGTTAAAATCCCCACACACTGCTCCCTGGGTGCTGAGTTCCTGACTGCCCACTGCTTCACTTGGTGAATGGGCTAAATGCCGAGAACAATTTTGTGCTGTTCACACTATGTGCTGTGCTGTGGTGTGCTCATGTGTGACAAATACAGACACTATACACTATTCCTTTAAATGAACAGCAGCCTTACCAAGCATTATAACAACGTCTGTATGAATTTGTCTCCAATGGTGTCTATGCCTTCAGACATCGACTATTTCTGTTGGTTTGTGCAGGTGGATTTATCAAAGGATCTGGTTCACTGGGAGAAGCTGAAGTCTGAGGAGAGACACTTTATATCACATGTCTTGGCCTTCTTTGCAGCGAGTGATGGCATCGTCAATGAGAACCTGGTGTGTGTCTTCAGAAAATATAACAATGAAAAAACTGACCACTCTATCAAGATGCTTCCCTTAAATGTGTAAACCAAATTCAACCTATATCCTCAACACTGATCTGCAGTTGTTTGCTCATTGTGATAATGCTTAAAGTTGGGTATTGTTTGAATTTAGCCAATTTCAATTAGGTTCTACTTATCAATTCCGATTCTTATTGATTCCATATTTCGATTCCATGAAGATAAAAAAAAAAAGACAACTGTTTACATAACAAATGATATTTTTATTGACCTACTTTAGGTTCCCAATACCTAGTTTTGACCCGTTTTTATCTTTCTGCTCCACCTGCAGGTGCAGAGGTTCAGTCAAGAGGTACAGGTCCCAGAAGCTCGCTCTTTTTATGGCTTCCAAATACTTATAGAAAATGTTCACTCCGAGATGTACAGCCTGCTAATCAACACCTACATCAGGGACCTAAAGGAGAGGTGAGAGGACTTGCAGCTAGTACCGTAAATTTCAGTGCAGGTGACAGGTGCATCAGCAAAGTTAACTGTTTCTTGGAATGTGGTTTTATAAGTAAACATGTAAGAGCAGGTAAATGTTAAAAGACACATAGTATAATAACCTACGTATCAAGTAGGGTTTTGCCATTTCCCAGTACAGAGTGAAATCAAACAATGTTCCTTCAGAACCAGGGTGCAACACAAATAACAGTAAGCAGAACATTACAAAGAGCAAAAACAGAACACCAAAAAGACCACAGACGGAACACCCCAAAGAACAAAGACAGAACACCCCAAAGAACACAGACAGAACACCACAAAGAACACAGACAGACAGAACACCCCAAAGACCACAGACAGAACTCCACAAAGACCACAGACAGAACTCCACAAAGAACACAGACAGAACACCCCAAATAACACAGACAGAACACCCCAAAGAACATCCCAAAGAACACAGACAGAACACTCCAAAGACCACAGACAGAACACCCCAAAGACCACAGACAGAACACCCCAAAGAACACAGACAGAACACCCCAAAGAACACAGACAGAACACCCCAAAGAACACAGACAGAACACCACAAAGAACACAGACAGAACACCACAGAGAACAAAGTCGGAACACCTCAAGATTCCACAAGTGTCGGCAGGACCAGACCAAAGAGTAAAAAAATAACACAAGAGCAAAAGGCCAATAATTTAAAGGATGAAACACCATACTGTGCAGTTGACAGGAGCAGGAACAGCATTAGTGATAGATATTGTATTCTAGCAGAAAATGCAAATGAATGCAAAGACTGCAAAAAATGCAAAGGGATACAAAGATTTAAAGTGTATCATTCACTGCTTTAGACTGTAGAGTTAGAGATGCCTACGGAGTCTGCTACAAGTGTGTAATTCTTGCAGGACTGCAAAACATATCACACGCACAGGACATTTCATTTGGTACACTTGTTATAAGATAAAAAAAAGAACTTTTTTTTGATAAATTATTTTGTCATTGGCATGCTCAGGACAACAAGAAAGATAACAAAACAATAAAAAAGATAATAAGACAGTAGACTCTAAAGCAGTTAACAATAGTACTTACCTGCACTCATCATCCATTTGATTAGGTCCACTTACCGTATAGCTGCACTTTGTGCTTCTACAATTACAAACTGTCTGCATCATTTGGTTGACCAGCTTTAACCCATTCCTCAATAGTCAGGACCCGAACAGATAAGGTTCCCTGTCTTTTTTTCTAGAGACTATTTGTTCAATGCCATTGATACCATGCCTTGTGTGAAAAGAAAAGCAGACTGGGCTCTACAGTGGATCTCTGACACAAACTCTACCTTTGGCAAGTAGCAAATGTGGTATTTTTTTCACATTTTTGAAGGATTTGCACATGATGATAATTGTATTGATTAGATCCTTCACACAAAAAACTGAAAGGTCTTTGAACCAAGTAGCTTCAATATATCATTATCTCCTGTACATCATGTTTCCTGGACATCTGTGTGTTTTTTATTAATGATGAACTATTTTTGTGATGTTTAACTTCATCAACTTATATTGGCAGGGGAGAGATTAATCGCGTTTGCAGCAGTCGAAGGCATCTTTTTTTCAGGATCATTTGCTGCCATCTACTGGTTGAAGAAAAGAGGTTTGATGCCTGGGCTCACATACTCTAACGAGCTCATCAGCAGAGATGAGGTGAGCAGAGGTTTTGTTTTTCAGTTTCCTTTGTAAAAAGTGACATAAAGCTATTTAGAATGACCATAGGCAATAATATTGTCAAAGTCAGAATAAAACCTTCTATAAAACTGCCCTGTATATATCATTAGCAGTTTGTGATGAAGAAACAGAAATTATCTATAATTACTCAGGGAAAAAAGTTTCACACCTTAACTTCAAAGTTAAGAATGGTTTTCCTTCTCCTAAAAAGTTATTATTGTAGTGATGGAAGGTTTTGCTCTTACAGGGACAATGTGTACAATATTTTAAAAAAACTATAAGACACCAAAAATGGTTCAAACCTGCTGCATATTTTTGATTTTTTTAGGGTTTGCACTGTAATTTCGCCTGCCTTATGTACAGTCACTTGGTGAAGAAACCCTCCGCTGACAGAGTGAGGGATATCATCACTAAAGCGGTTAGCATTGAACAGGTCAGCGTGATTCAAAAGTCAGTGTGACTCCTACCACATATTTGTACTGAACACAGAGCACTTTCTAGAGTTATATTATATTATTTTGTGTATTTTTTTGTTTTGTTTTACTTCATATTCTATATTGCTCTTGTCTGCATATTCTATATTGCTCACTACTTTTTTAGTATTTTATTTTTCTATAGTATTTGTATACACCTCTTTCACTGACCACAGCATTTTGTGTGAATAATGTAGTGTATTTAGTATTTTCAGAGTATTTTCTGGAGAGTTTTGTTTTGACTTTATAAGCTTGTTTTTACAGGAGTTCCTGACTGAGGCTTTACCCGTTGACCTCATTGGGATTAACTGCTCTCTGATGAAACAATACATTGAGTTTGTGGCTGACCGGTTGTTAACAGACTTAGAAATGCCTAAGGTTGGTCATTTCTCTTTTTTTCTTTATTCTTCCTTTATCATCTATTGTTGACCAGTGATGTCTTTTTGTACTGTTCTAATGAATTTGACGTTCTGCCTTATCCCCTAAAAGGTATATCAGGCGGAGAACCCTTTTGATTTCATGGAGTCCATCTCATTGGAAGGAAAAACCAACTTCTTTGAGAAGCGTGTGGCTGAGTACCAGAGATTTGGAGTCATGTCGAATGCAGTGGACTGTGAATTCACTCTTGATGCGGATTTCTAATGCTCTACAGTATAAGCACTGCAAAAACTACCCAAGCAACAGAAAACTTGAGAAGTAAAAGTGTTTGGTTCACAAAAACAAGAACTGCTGCAGCTGTGCATGAGACTGGTGAGGAGTGAAACCCTGACAGTATGCAGTTTTATTTTTTGACCGTACATGGACAGTTTAAAGTCTATAAAAACAAAAACATTTAATTTGATTGGGCCATAAAAATAAAATACTGACATTTATTTTTAGCCAGCATTGTTTTTTAAGCTAAATTGGTTTAAACTACCTCTGCTCATTAACTGTAAGTTAGACATACAGTGAAAAAAAGTCTTTTGCAAATACTTTTGACAGTTTTGAAATCTTTTCAGAACTGGCGAATTACAGGTGTTTTCATTGTTTTACCATAAGATGCTCAAATATTGGGAAATGCCCTTGAAATTTTGAGGACTCCACCAATGTTTGTCAGATATCTTTCTGAAAATATAGTGTTGATTCATTTTTGTTTGTTTTGTGGTTTTATAAGAGAATGCAAATTTGGGAGATGTATTTATGTATATTTATTCTCTGTTACAGCTCTGCAGTATTCAGTACAGTGTCATTAGAACTTGCACTAATTCATAGTGAACATTTGATCTTATTTGTCCTCTTTTTTTCTTTGTGTAGTTTTATGCCAGGCGATTAGTTTGTATTAGCTCAAACTAGTCTATTTATATGCACCCTGTGTGTGTTATCAAGATAGCTTTGTTCTGCAGTTACATGGAGACCTTCTGCAGCCACTAGATAATGAAAGAATAAATAAATAAACAGCCGATAATATGCCATGCTCTAACGTATGGGAATACTGTATGTTTTCATTTTAGTATGGCTTTACTAAACAGTACAGGAACTGTTGTGTTGAGATTTTATATTCATATGAAAATAAAATTCATGTGAAAAAGAATATTTTGTCTGTGTACTTCACATGTATGGTATGAAAAGATATACTGTATATATATATATATATGTATGTATGTATGTATGTATGTATGTACAGTCCCTGTTGGTGTAATGGGCAGGCGTCCCAATACTTCTGTGCACATTGTGTGTGTGTGTGCGCGCGCGCGCGACTGAGCAAGTGAGTGAGAGTATGAGTGAATGAGTGTCTGCGCCTGCGTGCGGTTGTTCTGTAAGATGGCAGTAACCTGGCGGGCCGCGGTGCTGGATCAGGCCGAGCTTGTGTCGGACCGACTCCGGCAGCTCGCCTCGTCCGGCCTGCTCTTTCTCCACAACGAGTTCGGGCTGGACCTGGGCCTGAACCCGGAGCTGTGGCCGTGCTGGGTGGTGCTGTCCGCGGCTCTTGTGGGGATCCTGGTGGCGGTGTGGGGGGTCGCGGCCTGTGGAGGAGCTGCGAGGAGAAGACGAGGAGCCGCTCCGAGAGAGAAAGACACAGTTAGCACCACCACGACCACCGAAACCGGCACCGACAATACCAAGACTCCTCCGACCAGGGCCGCTAGAACCGAGGAGCCGAAGAAAAAGAGCAAGAAGAAACCGGGAGAAAAGGTACGCTGCGTGTTTTTTCCCCCACGTTTCCCCTCTAATCTCTGCTCCTTACTGACAGATTGGATAATAACGGTCCTCCAAGGCCAGACACATTTACCATTATACTGATTTAACCGGGTTATAAGAAAATCAGGTACTGCCTTTCCAGCTATATTAGAACCTTCTTACTGCTTAAAGATAAAATAACATTTTGTTAATTTTACAAGTGGGAAATTTGCTTTGTTGCAAAGTTGCAAAGTGGACGGAACAAACGAACAAAGTAACAGCATAACCAATGGGATAAAAGCTATACAGTTTTAACAGTGTGATTATACAGTGTGACTATACAATACTAAAATATTTCAGTGATTTCAGGTTCAAACTTTACCTCCAGGAAGTCAAGGCCAGAAAACCCATCCGCAAAGAGCCACGTATTGATTTAACTTTCCTTGTTAAGGATGATCATTTTGGAAGTTGTATAAATAAAACATTTATATTTTTAAAAACATACAAGCACGGTGATATTTCAGTGCATTTAGGGGAAGTACGGGTTGATTGAGCCTTTTAAGCAAAGCCATTTGACGGCTTAAGCTTTTTAATACGTTTTTATTTAAGTAGTAGTATTTCAAACAGTACATATTTGGAAGATTTAAACATCGTCCTATTTATTTAATGTGTACTTAAAAGTCTTGGAAAAGGGGGAGAAACGAGCTATTGACGTAGGCGAAGTGTGTAGAAAATAATATATTACTCTAAAAACTATTGAGGACATGTGTCGATAATAATTCCCAAACCTTTGTAGAAATTCTCCAATTTTTAGATTAGCCATCATGCTAACTATGGCAGATTTTGAAAGAACTAGCAGACCACGATTGCTAATGCTAGCATACATTTCACCATTTTTGAGTTTTTGTACCAGTTCGTTTACGTTTTGTTGTATTTTGACTGCAGTGAATAGTATATTACATCCACGTCTCAGTAATAAACGTACTTAACCTTACCTAAACCTCAGTAATGCAAGATGAATGTAGTTGGCTTAGCATGCTAAGCTATGTTAGCGTGATTAGCATATTTACTTGAACAGCATTGTGTAAGACACAAGGGGAGAAGGAGTAAACTTAAATTTAAGTGACTGATATTTGTCTTTTCTTTGAAGCAGAAGGCACAGCCAAATGGTCGGCCGGTCCCTGAGCCTCCTGAGCCTCGAGAAGTAGTCACAGTCACTCAGGAGGTCCCTAAACAGACAGCAGGACCACCACCACAACCACAGCAGCCCCCTGACATTAAAGCTGATAAAGTAAGTGCATCAGATTGAACTTTAATGATTGACCCTCAGCTACTATTTATACTTGGTTATACTGGTTATAATATTTATACTGGTTATTCTGATATGACAACCTACTGCTACTTCAATCTTGACTTATGTTACTATAAAATGGTCTGAGAATTTTCCACTCACTCAGGATAGGTTAAACCTTTATTTTCTAAATCTTTATTTGCACTGTTGTTTGTATGTTGCACAACATCTTATGTCTACTGCACTGTGTGCCCACTGTGGAATCTGAACATTGCCATTTCGTCTTTCTGTATACTTGTAAATGGTCAAAATCATGATAAAGTTTGGTTTGACTCTTGGTGTAACGTTTCTGATCAAGCCTGCAGATATTCAAAGAGCTTCATTTTCAGCTTGGTCATGTAGTTGTTTGGGAGTTGTGATTAGAAGGTTGTGGTTTCACTATCCTAGGACTGCTAGTAGGTCCGTTATCAAGGTGCCATCCCCACATGCTGCTCCCCGGGCACTTTTTTCCTACCTGCCCGCTGCTTCACTTGGTGAATGGGTTTAATACAGAGAGTAATTGCATTCTGTTCACACTGTGCTGTGCTGTGTTCACATATAACACACTTTACCATTTTACACTTATAGCATGTGTTTATTACACCCACAGTGCTTTGACTTAAGTGTGCTCCAACTCTGAAGGGGCCTAACATTAATCAGTTCACCTTATTAAAAAAAATTAAAACAGTCAAAGAAGAGGAAAATATTACGTTGCTGTTTTGACAGTTTCTCTTGATTTTTATGTAGACCAAGAAAAGTAAGAAGAAACCAAAACCAGAGGTCAAGCAAAGCCAAAGTGTTTCCACCTCGGATGGAAAGGAGCCTGATGAAGGTACATGAACTTTAGTCTAATGTCTTGCTAAGTCATAGGTGTGGATACAAAAACAGCTGATCTAACACAGACTAAACCCTGTTCAGGTAAGGCATTTTATAAGGTATTAATGTCAATCAGGAAGCTGAATTATACAACATTTTATATTTGTATTACTGTTGGTGTGCTAAACTGTTTTCCCAGGTAAGGCTTTTCTCCAAGTGTGTAAAAAACTTGGTCAAAGCTCACAACTGATATGCTTACATAATTGGCAGCTTTATCCTGCTGATATATCTTCATTATGTATCCTTATAGGGTGGCACTTTTGTTTGTTGCACAGTTGAAATACTTATTCTTATTCTCAGAGTTGTTTGTCCCTATTACTCGCACAGAATCCTGTAAAAGGAAAAGCCCAAAGCCACGTTGTTGTAAAAGAAAAGAGGCTGTTTCACAAAGCAAGGTTGTAAAAGCCTTGTTTGTTTGAAGCAGTCTTGCTTGAGTTCACTGCAGAGTCAGTTGATTCCTCTAATAGAAGCTAGAAGTGATCTATTCCTGTGAAATTACATAGTGATTCACCAATCAAGGCTTTTGTGTGCATTGAAGTATTGAAGCAGCTCTGAGAGTCAGTTTTGGAGTTGGAGGACCTCAATTTGTCCGTTATAAAAGCTCTAGAAAATAAAAATACCACTTAAATATCAAAGATTTTTTTATTTACAGGCAAGAAAATAGATTTGGTACAAATAATGTATAATATTCTGAATACAATACTTTGTAGAGTATTTGTACTCAAAGAACTTCTAACGTTATTAGACTAAATAGTTTAAAAATGCAATATTTAATTTGAAATAAAGGCATTAAAGGCTGTACATTTTATGTGGATTATGTCTATTCTTGAACTAATTTGCTTTTGTTTTGAAATTGGAATAATTAAAAATCCTGTTTAGGCTAGCCTTTGGCTTAATCTCGATCTAGCCCTCAGAGTGCTGCATCAGGACACTAAGTGTCAAGTGGGGTAACTGCATTTATGAACATTTCAGCTAACAAGTACATAAGTAATCAATAATATTAATTAAATGGGTTTTAATTTCATTCTTTGCACATCAATTCCAGAGGGTAAATCACAACTGTACCATCCATGTTCTCTTTAAAAGATCACCCACACTGTTGTCTAGAATAACCCTGACTAACTAAATAACTCACATTGTTGGATATTGAATGAAAAACTTTTCTGGGATGACTTGTTTTGTGTTCACTAGCACAGACATAGTAATATATACATTATATTTTAAGATAGATTAATGTTAACTACTGACATTCGGGGCCAAAATTTGGTAATATGTTCAGTGGCATGTGTGTTGTTTCACCGTATGCTTTACAATTACTCTTTAAAAGGTTCTTGGGAAACCAAGATCAGTAACCGTGAGAAGCGGCAGCAGCGCAAGAAGGAGAAAGGAGCTAGTGATGACTCAGGAAGCCCTGGAGGTGGTGATCATGCTGGCCAGCAGACAGAGCAGCCTGTGGTTACGGCCCCTGTAAACACTAAGAAGAACAAAGGTAAGCTGTACCTTTATTTTAGTGGATCAGTGTTGCTTCATGTATAGGTTAAACATCACTCATTTTCTAAAAGAAAACGGTTTGGTCATGAATGTGTGTGAATTTGTTGTCTTTTTGTAGAGTCATTAAATGTGAAGGCTGAAAAGCGTGATGCTATTATAACACCAGGTAAAGTTGTCCTATTAAAGGGTTTAACTAATACTACAATACGTTGCTAATACTTGCTAAGAAAAATATCTTTTACATTTTCCCGATCTGTAGCACCATCCAGCTGGAATCCTGCTAAATCTGTGAATAGTGGAGGTTGGGCTGAGATGACCATGAAGCCGCCTCCTCAAGTGAATGAGAGTGATAAGTGGTCTGTTGGCTTGAAGACATCTGGACACAGGAACTCTGAGCCCCTGGCCTGGGGACAAGATTCGGATGGTAAATGATCAGTGTCAGTAATTTGATCTTTGGCTTTGATTGCAGGGTTGGACTTCACAGTAGTTTCAGATCATGTATCGATGATTTGCAAAAATAATGTTTTGTTTTTGCAGGGTCATGGACTGGCATTGATGGGAGAATTAAGAAAGAACTGAACACAGTCAACTTCTCAGTGCTTGGAATGAAATCCTCAGGTATTTACACAGAATTAACATGTTCCAAAACTGTTCTAAATAATATTCACAAGAATAAATGTAAAACGTTAGTTGTTGAGCTTTATTTCCTCCTAGACCGTAATATACTGCTTATGGCAGCCTATTGTTGAATACATTAGTCAAATAACATCAGAGCCTGGATACTGCAGGCAATCACTTTGAATACTGACCCGTTAAAAACAAATCTGAGGTTTGTGTACATGTGGTTACATTAACAGCTGCTAAACTGGTGTGGTTTCATGGATAAGCTTTTAGCAGTTCTGAAATTTGTCAACGAAGAGTCAGTCTTATCCAGGATGGGCTGGTGTGGTGATGGATTTTCAGTTCAGTCAAGCAGGAGTGCAGTAATCAAATGTATTTACACATGTGAAATAATTTGTTTTGTGTTTGAAGATAAATCTTTCTGGGTAAGAATGTGCAAGTCACTGATTAAGGAGGTTGTAGCCATTACTTGTAATGTGTTTTATCTCAGCTGGAGATCCTGTGACTCAGTCTGCTGCTGACTTGGGGAAATGGGACGGTCTCCCTGCTGTTAGCAATGAGTGGTCTGGAATCAGTAAGACAAATTTGTATTAAATTATTGTCATTACTAAAATTAGACATCATATATAGTTGGAATGTGAATTTTAGATAAGAAATAGAGTAAACTCAGTTTAACATTAAGGATCTGAAGTATTATATATTTGCCATATCACCCATTTCTTCTTTTAGATGGTCTTGGAGCAGTGGACCCAAGTTCAGACTGGAATGCTCCAACCGAGCTGTGGGGAAACTATGAAGAACCCAATATGGTGACCCCTGCTACCCAAGAGGCACCTGTTTCCCAGCTGCACGGGGTCAGTATTCCAGATTCCTGCTTGAAGTTTTACAGTGCTTCAGTAGTTCTGGGCCTGATTGTACATTTCATTTGGAAGGCTCCACTACAAAAAAAGTAATTTAAGATGCCTTTGCTTTCTTAATGATGTAAATCTTCAGAAAATAAGGTAAAATTTAGTTTTGCTAGGCAATGTGATGTGTCAAATTTGGCTGCTACTTTAGTGCTTCTTTATGCAGTTTATTCCAACCCTGGTTTATATAACAATATCCAAAGCAACTCGAAGTTTCAGGAATGCATGAGAAGGCACACAGGCCCTCATATATTATCCTGCTTTTACAAACCCACAGCATCTCAGTAAAGGTGATGTTAACATGCTAATTAGTTGGCAGAGGTTTGTTGAAAGCAATCAGAACACTCAAATGTACGGGGCAGCCTACAGGACCAGGACCAACCACTGCATCAATGTATTATTTCCCTTTGGTATTTCTTATTGACTCATTTCTGTTTGGCCTCTGATGTGTCCTGGTGTATGCTGTTACTATTATTACATCTTGACTTTTCAGAGCACTGTAGAGCTCTCTTTAAAGGTTGTCTTTAGGCCAGAGGATTTAACTAGACTGATTGTGTATTTCATTGTTCAGTTTGTTTATCAGTTGCAGGATTCTGATGATGAAAAGGAGAAAGGAGATCCTTCTGCAAGCAGCAAGTCCAAAAGAAAGAAGAAAAAGAAGAAGAAACCAGAGGATGAAAATGCTGTTTCTCAGGTAACTTTTTTTGTAGTGGCTGAAAAGAAATGTTTTGGTGGCACCTTTATTTTTCTCGAAGAGACAACCTTTTTGTTCACACATACACAGAACAGCCATAAAGCCACCAGACATTAAAGCCAGCTGTGTAATATTGTATAGTTTGTCTTTGTGCTGCCAGAACAACTATCTAGTTATTGACTCAAAGACCTGAAGGTGTGGTATCTGGCACCTAGACAGCAGATTCTTTAAATACTGTAGGTTACGATGTGGATGGGACTAGCTTGTCCAGCACATCCGCAAGAAAGGGGTTTTTACAGAGTGTTTACTTTCTAGTTCTCCATAGATCTGGTTTGTTGTGCAGATCTAAGGATTTTGGAGAGAATAACATTGTAAGAATCTGTGTAGGTGAACAGCGAGGGATTATCTGCACCTGCTGAGAGCAGCAACATCAAGCCCCATGTGCCACAGGAGGAACCAGTCAAGCAGAATCTCATGCCCTCTGCCAGTCAGAGTGAGTACATTATAAATGTAAAGATACAAGTTATTTTTAGAATGCTACTGCCTGCGATTACATTTGCCATTTAAGCTGAAGGAAGTGGCTAGAGGTATGTTGTCACTGAAACCAAGGCAGCTCAGAAATGAAGTCGATACTTCAGACAAGTTAAACCAGACATTCTTATTTCTGTATTAATACGATAACCGTGAACAGACTGTACACTTTCTGTGTAATGTAATTTGTGTTCACTGTTTGTAAACGGCTGATTGTGTAATGTCTTTTTTTTTTTTTTTTTTTTTCCGTAGAGAAAACTGACCAGAATTGGGAACCACCTAAACAAGTTCAAAAGAAAAAAGCCAGAAGAGAAACATGAACAACCGTGATATGCAAAAGAATTCACAATGTTTATGCAATAATCTCAGAAGACAGAATTTTATACTAACTTAATTTGCTGTACAAGTCAGAAACCCAAAAAGCATCTTTACTGAGTTGGACCAACTCGGCCAACAAAAAAAAGCAGCAGAAGAGAACGATCCAAGGATCAGAAAACTTATGTGCACTATGCTACACTGAAGTTTGTAAAAGAATGATCATCCTTGGTATCTCACACACATGCTGTGCAGCAGATTAAATATTATTTTCCAATGGCTATCTTTGCAAAGTTTATTAACCTGATTCTGAGAAGTTAAATATTGTTTTGGGGAAAGTCGCAGAACTTTGAGGATGTTTACTTTTTTTGCTGTTCATGTAATTACTGTTTTCTGTGGCACTTCTGTACCGCTGAATTGAATACTGCTCTATTGCAGTGTAGCAGTTAGTGTTAGAGGCCACTGAGAGGCACTGCAAGTCAGTACTAGCTGTGATGAAGTACATTAAATCATCAGTAGGGGCAGTGAGAGATTGGTATAATATTGCAGTTTTGTGAATTGGCATGGGACAAAAGGAGTGTATAAATTATTATAGAGACATTTCTGACACTAAAAGCTTTCCTCAGTGCTTTTTTTTTTCTGTTTTAAATATATTTTCCCATAGAACTGTACACAACTTTTGAGATTTGCATTATCTTACTTTGTCAACTGTCAGATGAATTCGATGCTCCCCACCAATCTCTTGCGACCTCTTTTGTAGAAAAAGCCACGCCATATGTACAGAATTAATAAGGGCTTTTTTCTATAATTCTGTTTAATTGCACTGTGCTGAAGGTTGTAAAATCTCTATTTTCCTTATTTTCTGAACTTGTTTAAATGTGAACGTTTAATTCATGTTTGACTGACTCATCATGAGATATTAAAACGAAATTGATGTGATTTTAATGGTGAGAGAGATTCAAGATGGTAAGAGCAGCTTTACTTCCATGTCACTAAAATAGTATCAGGAATCTGTTGCCTTAATCTGTTCTGTGTAGTGTTTGCATTTATCTCTCAATTTCAAGTCTTCTTAACAAGAGGTGGAATTATTTTGATTGATGTCAGAGCTGCACTTATTGCTGCACGAATCTCATAACCATACATTGTAATCAAATAAATGACCAGAATTTCTGTCTACTCATACAAGTACTACTCTCTGGATAAAGGCTTTAATGAATGATCATGAAATGGATTTTGCTGTGGGTAATACTACAGCTGTTGCTAGATAAAAAGATACTCTTTTTCAATCTTTCTTTTGTTTTTTTGTGTTTTTGTAGGCTTTGAGCCTTGAATTTAAATGCGTCCATATGTGGATTGACGATGTTCATCCCATGGTCATTTTTTGTAAACTATGGTAGATCCTGCATTTGTGAGGTACTCTGGTTTAGAATCGGACATCTGCCTTAGTTTTTCATTAGAGGGGTGACCAAACCAATGTATTTATACCTGTCTCCGGTTTATGGATCATGTTTACTGAAGTAAATGCAATATTTCTATGTTGATTTGTTTAAAAATAAATGAAACATTTGATCATTGTTACTCTTTTTTTTTTCTGTGCTTTAGTAGAATTACCTTCTACTTATCATTTTCAGGGTAACCACTCTCGTAGCAGAGATTTAATATGACGACAGCGACCAAATGGCTTTAAATATATGGGTGTTTTCACAATTTCTTTTTCCTTTGCTCAGCCTATCAGAAAGTGTTTCTCCGGCAATGTGTTGCCAGAGTCTCGTGTCGCGCACGTAATGACTGCCCACTCGTTCCCTCTCGTCTCATCTCGTTTAGGATTTATGAGGCATTAATCTCTTCCCATTCATTAATGCTTTTGCTTTCAAATGAGTTTTCAGTATTTAACATTTCTTATGGGTTTCTGTGACAAATAGGAGACCATTTTGGCAAATTTTGGACAGGATGGGGATCTGTCTTCAGTCTTGTGTCCCTGTTTGAACGTGGTCAGCTTACCTACAGAAAGATACTGTAATTGTGTTTATCCTGGACAACTCTTCTTTTTAAGCTATATGCTTTGGTTCATTAACCTGACCTTGAACCACTACCAAATACATTTGACACATTTAGCTGAATCTGGGTAGCTATAATGTTTATTCACTCCTCAGAACTGTAAGTGAAAGTGACCATTCTGTCATATATGAACAACACCACAGCTTGAATGAAATTCTTCCTCTATGTTCAATCCATTCACCAAGTGAAGCAGCAGGCAGCTGGGAACACCGCGTACCTTGCTCAAGGGAACCTCAGAGGTGCTTAGCAGTCTTGGGAATCAAACCCACAACTTTCTGATCACAGGGTGAACACTCTAACTACTAAGCCACCAACCAATTGCTTTTTGTTATTTTGGTTAATATGTTTCTTTCATCCCTAAGAGCTTGCTTATTGAATGAGTTACAATATAGGACAGTCAGAACATCGTTCATCTGCGTGTTGGTCTTGTAGGCACAGGATCAAAAACAGCCTGTTTAATTCTAAGGAATAGAGGGGAGTTTGGAAAATGGCCTGTTAAAATAGTCAACAGTTAAATGGACATCGGGGCAAAATAAATAAATACAAAATCCATGCAGAATATAGACCATTCAAGGGTTATAAAATGTGACTATATTCGCATGCTCCTCAAGCATTTGATGACAGTGTTTTAAGCCTGTCATTAGTTTCATCCTGACAAAGTGACAGCTGGTCAGAAAAAGGCTCAGCTTCAAGCTTCCATTTGGTCCTGCTGAAGAACATTGCCGTCTTTCACACCACTGGCTGGTTTAGTTTTGCGGCTGTTCATGATGTCTTAGGCGGTTTGTGTCCTTATTGGTATTGGCCATCTGTTCTCTGCTTTCACATACTGTTACCACCCTCAGCACTTATCTCAAGCTGAAAAATTTCTTTTAAATAAACATTAGGCAGCAGCTGAATGAAAACGATGCATATAGATGTATCTTCTTCCATAACCCTGTGGCATCACTCCAGGGTCACAATGGTTTTAGCTGACTATCCATCCACATGTCTGTAATTAATTCTTCCTTTCGCAGTTAAAAAGACATTCTGGTGGATGATTACAGTGAGTGCATGATTTTTGAAATTTTATTTTTGTAATTGTGAATGACATTATGCATAATATAAAACAATAAGAAATGCTGGACATTTGCTGTGCACTACATATTTCTAATTTACAAAATAAAATCTATAATCTATAACCTCAAAACGTTTGATTAAAAATGGATTAAACTCTTTAGAAAATTTCATAAAAAGATTGTGAGTAAAAACAAATTTGAACTGGCACTAATCATTTATGGCTACTCTAACTCACATTTACTGACATAGCCAACACATAAAATGGACTGCAGAGAGACAGATTAAAGGAAAGACCAACACTTAGTGAAGTGTTATTTCACCACAAACTGCCAAAACAGCTTCACTGCAGTCTGGCATACATTGTGTAAGTACACCATTCCTCCAAAGGATGTCCCCCCAATTGTAGTTTTGATATTAGAGACTGAACATTGACTGTAGTTGTATTTATTTTGAAACAATACTTATTTTTTGCACATGTAAAGCACACAGTTACCAGTTTCGTTACTTTCCATTGTGACATACTGTATTCCAGCAGCAGTTAAGCGTGCAATGAATAACAGGACAGAGAATATGCTGTATATATTAAATAATAAATATAAGGTATTTACAGTGGCAATTAGGAATTATGTTTACTGTACACTAAACTGTTCTGCCATAAACATAGCTCCCAGTTGCCACTGTAAATACCTTATATTTGGGAGAATGAATCAGTTGTGTGTGTGTGTGTGTGTGTGTGTGTGTGTTTGTGTATTCATATGAAGTACAGTTGCAATGATTCATTTCTGATTTAGAAACTGACCTGTCCCCATCCTAGTAGTGAAGGCCCAGATGCTGTGGGGCCTTTTGCCAGACAGAAGTGAGGAAAAGAGGTTGTGGGAGGGGTGTGAGGGGTCATTCACAATCACAAACTTTATTGATCCTGGAGAAAACTGCTTATGCTGTGACTGCACAGAGACACGGAGACACAAAGACAAGAACAATATCATACAGCATACGACAAAATAGAACTCTCCAGAAAATACTTTATACAAAACCTACTATGCTGTATACACAAAATACTGTGCTCAGTGTGAGATACTATAGATCAATAAAGTACTGCTGAATAAGTGTCAACTGGATGTCAACTGGGCCCTCCCAGCAATTTTAAACATGCCACATAGCATGGTAAAAGGTTAAGTGCTTAAATGTGTCTTGCACTACTCATATTTGAAAACATCTTCACTCTTGTTCCTCTAGTCAGGGATTAAGAGTTTGTACATTCTGACTGTTTGTGTCTTGTTTATGAGCAGCAACTGGATGAAACAAATTGATTGTTAGGTTGCAGGAAATCACTGGTTTGATGGAGAACATTGATTGGTGGCTTGTAGGATGGCACGGATTGGTCGTTGGATTCAGGAAAGCACTGATTGGTTGGCTGGTGTAGACGAGCACTGATTGGTTTGCAGGAGATCACTGATTGATGGTTTGCAGACGATCACTGATTGGTGGTTTGCAGGAAAGCACTGGTTGGTTGGAGGAGACACTGATTAGTGGTTTGCAGGAGGGCAGTGATTGGTTGGTTGGTTTCAGGCAAGTACTGATTGGTGTTTTGCCGGAGAGCGCTGGTTGGTTGCTTGAATTAGAGCACAGGTTGGTTATTTGCAGAAGAGCACTGATTGGTTAGCACAGGTTGGTTGTTTGCAGGAGAGCACTGATTGGTTGTCTAACTTCATCGACTCGACGTCCCTGTCCCAGCCGCCCCCGCCGTGGTCACATGGTGAGCTGATCCGAGCTGATCTGTGTTAGAGCCGTTCTGGCTGTTATTGTTGTCAGTGCTGTAACACGGAGTGGAGGCTTAGTCCGGAGTGTGAGAAGAAGGAGTAAGAGGAGGAGACGGAGGAGGAGAAGAAGAACAGCTCCCTGTGGTGTCTCTATTTCATCTTAAACGCTTCTACATGCAATAGCTGTGATCCCTGAAGCGGAAAGATGATTTCGCCGTGGGACAGATGGTACACGACGAGCTGCTGCCTCTGCTGCCATGTCCGGACGGGCACCATTATCCTGGGCATTTGGTACATGGTCAGTAAAACGAGAGTTCTCTGTTTCTCTCTATCAAATAACTAGAGAAAAGGCAGGAGTTCTCAGTCGTATTTTTGGGCAAACAGGGTGGTGGTTAATTTAAATTCAGTGTTAGATTGGCACGATTTTGTATGTCTCCTCTGTTTACTGCCCTCCAATGGCGAGCTCCACTAAAACCTTGTTTAGAAATTGAGCTGCTGGTCAGTCCAGCCTTAAACATGGTGACACTGAAGGAAGCTTAACCTTCGCGTCCAGGCTTATCTTTAAAAGCTTATTTGTACTGAAATAGCACCATAATCGAGTCAAATCCTTCACCTCTTACCTAAATCTGTTACTCACTACTGAAACCGGAGAGCAGATGCTGATATCAAATAAATAACCACCCTCTTTATAGGAACCCTCTTTATTAAACATTGTTGATATGAACAGCAAGCCAGAAGAATTATACAGTGACCTAAAAATGCTGATCTCACCCAGTGTGAAGAATGCAGGCTTGCACAAATTACAGAACTGTCAGTGAGAGCCTTTCAGATGGTACAGCTTTTTTTTTTATTCCATACTCATCAGATTTATATAAGAAATACTAACAAAAGAGCATAGACTGGATGGGTTTCAGAGGTGGAGCTGTCCAACATTTCAGCTTCTTTTGTGGAAAGCAAAAGCAGACACTGACCAGCTGAAGCCAGTTTGTTCACATCATACTGTATTACGTTTTTCTAAAGGGAGTGAGGAACTCATTGTCTGTGTGTATGTGTTTAAATGTTTATTTTTAAATGTATATGTGTGTATTTATTTATATATATATATATATATATGGACATTAAATCTGTCACGTACCATATAATCACACATATACATGGATGTTTAGGTTAAGGATGGGCAAAATGATATGATGTTACTGAAATGATATGATGGTATCTACAACACTGAACAACTGCATGCATCATAAAAAAAATACAGACCAGTTGTTACACTACAGAACTGCTCCTTGTTAAACAGTTAAATCTGTTAATATTTAATTATTTTTTTTTTAAGTTTTGTTTAGTCCCTCTCTTATGTACTTCTTTTGTGTTATATATAATACACACTCATGTACATTAGTGATTACATGGTACGTGACTGATTTCATGTCCTAAACCTGTCACATCCTAACCCATGAATAGCCTAAAAGACATTCGGATTTCAGATTAGATCATTTATGCCACGGCTTCATATTGGAGTCAGCAGACAGACACAGACAGTAGGGCAAATGATGATTAATGTTAGTGTTGATGATCAGTATCAGACGCTAGGACACCAGTCACTTCATTATTTTTTATGTAGGTCACCTTTAGTTATTGTAATTGTGTACTGAGTCATTTGCTACACCCACTTGCAGATTAACCAGAACTACCCCATTCCCTCTTTCCCATGCAGCTCATCAATGCAGTGGTTCTGTTAATCCTGCTGTCTGCTCTAAATGACCCAGTCCAGTACCACTACCACCTCACAAGTGCCGAGCTTGGCACAGATTTGGATGTCATGGACGATGCAAGTAAGTCAGCTCTTAATTAATCCTTCCAGAAAATGTGTCAGTCAAGCACTTTGAGGGGTTCAAAATAAAACTTTCTAACCTTTTTTTCTAGTTATAGAGGACAAATAAAAAAAACAACAAATCTTTACTTTGACAAAAATACAAAGGTTGAACTGTCAGATGATAAAATATCAATGCAGACTCACATGGTTAAGATAGGAGTGAATGGACTATTGACTAAAATCAGGGGTGCTTTAATATTTTGTCTTGGGGGCAAAAGTACAGTGTCTGTGGTGGACAGGTGTTCAGAAGGATAAAACTTGAAAAGAAACAAAACAAATAAAAATACAAATAAGCAATGTAGTTTGGATTACATTTTTAAAAATGTGTTTCATGACATCACACAATATTTAGTTTGTAGTGTATTTACAATTTTATAAGAAAAAACATAAAATATTAAGTTTTGTGGGAAGTTATTAGCCAGGCCAGGTTAAATGATTTTACATTTTTCGCCAGGCCAAATGAAATGTTCCCACAAACTTTGCTTCAGTTCCTCATATAATTGAATGTTTCTACACGGTAGCTCCCACACTCTAAAACCATTTGTACATGTATTCAGAATGTTTCTGTAGGAATGGTCTGTAGTAAGGTTGCCTGTACAGGCTCTGGCACGAGAGACTTTAAATCTGATTGCCTTACTGTATTAGGCTTAAAGTTCTGATTCCTCACTGTTGGCTTGGCCTTCCTTGTGCTGGAACACAAGTAGCCTAACTGAGTTTACCATGCAACATACGGACAGCATGTGCACCACAAGGATTAAGCAGGGTGCTCTTCCAGTTTTCGACTGATGTCAAACTGCTGTCACTGCATAAATAAGATTTATTTAGTGGCCAAATTGATGGAAACTCGATTAACAAAAGGCCAGAGGAATAATAAAGCAAATAGTACACGTTGAAATACAAAATCAGATTATGGATAATGTGTGGAAAGGTTGAGTTTGAAAAAGTTGTTTCTTTTTAATGTAAATGTACATTAAGTTGTTGGTATATAAAAAACATAAATATGAAAAATACTTGATTGTATGGCTTACCAAATAAAAGAAATACATCAACAGTTACTGCTAAAAATAAATACTTTTATTGACAATTTCTCTTGTTGTAAATAGGGATGCACAAGAAAACAAAACACACAAATTATTGTTCCAATTTTTTGTAACATTGCTGGGACTGTGTGTACTTAATTTACTAAAGTCAAGCATTGCAATTGCATAAATTAATATTCATGGTGAAAAGAATAAATCTGTTACAAAACTATGAAAATATTTATTTACCATTCAAACAATGCACAATATTAAATAAAAAAAAAAATTTACTTGGCCCAACTCATAAATAGCCTAAAAGCAAAATAGCTGAAATATAATAGAATTAAATATTTTCTTTCATAAAAGCAAGTGAATTCAAGTTCATTGTAATATTCTGAACGAAGTGCATGAACACAGTGCATTCAGAACAAGTGCTTTAAGACTGTTGAAGGATATAACAACATTCTCTGTAGACATAAAACAAAAGTTTATCAAAACAAAGTCTGGCATAGCCCATATATTACCTGTAATCACTGGAAAACAGATGGAGTGGGTGTACTAGAAGGGCCTCGCCTCTTCTGTGCTTCAATCTCTGCATGGTGATTGGGATGTTTTGATTTTATACGATAAATGAATCCCAGCGTTGAGAAAGTCTTTGTGGGTGCATTGACATTGCTTGCTTTGCAAGTGGCTTTCCGCGTGTCTTTCTTAGATATATGGAAATGCGCCCACAAGGTAGACATGTTGACTCTGATCCAATCTGGCACTGCAGGTTGCGGTTGTTGATTGCGTCATCACTGTTTCGGTCGTGTTTTAAAAAACATTTTGGCGGCCAAATATTCGGTGCATCCCTAGTTGTAAATTCTGACTTTGTGTAAGTGATGTACACATTTGAATCAAGTCGATTTTAATGCAATACATTTTCAGGGGTGCAGAATGTCAGAAACCCATTCATAATATATAAATCAGCTTTAGCTCTTGAGCAGTAGACAGGGACAAATGCTGAGATAAGAGTTTTGTCCTTCCTTTTTTAGATATGTTACATCTGAATCACTTATGCCACACACTAGACTAAACTGCACTCCACAACCTACTGTAGTTTGAGTGTGCTATTCTGTGCCACCTCACTTTTTATTAATTAAATACTTGTAAAACACCAAGACAGATATAAAGAGTCAATAGAGCTTTGATTTATGAAAAAAACAAATGAGGTAATGTGGCGATACAAGGTTTCCGCCAAACAGTAACGATATTCAGCCACGCCATGAAGGCATTACTTCCAGAAGATTAGGTCAGGGTTCCAAAGATCACAGTGTCACGTCTGCTTGCAAGTTACAGTGTGTGTGTGTGTGGGTGGGTGTGAGTAAATCATGTGCAAACCACACCACCTATTTTACAGTGCAAGAGAGGTGTAGTGTAGTGTTATTGTGAGTTACATATTTATGTCTTCATTGTTGTTCACATACCCGGATGTGTGTTTTGTTTGTGTGTGCATTTAGTATTTTTTAAATAAAAGATAATGACGTTTGATCAAGCACATTTGACCAAATCGGGTGTTGTGGGAGGAGCCTCCAAGGGCTTCTTTGCCTGGGGCACCCCAGAGTCTTGGATCGCCACTGGCAGTAGAACTCTTAAAATAGCCACAGCTGTGCTGTGGGGCTGTTTTTGTTCATGTTGCATAATTCATCTACTCTTCTTTACATTAAAACCAAGACTGCGTGAGTGGTGTCTGTTTAACAGAAGCTAGACAGTACTGCAGTCTCATATCATGATTTACCTGATGGCGTCAGGCTTGCGCATAATCCAAAATGAAGGGTATTCTAGTAATCCTTATAATCCCTGGTTGTGTCAGGCAGTGGTTTCACATGGTAAAATTGTGTAGATTAAGGGACATGCAGCACTTTAAGTGAAAGTTTATCCACCGACTAAAGTGCTCTTGGGTTATTCCTGGGTATGACCTTGGTCATTATTTTTTTCCTGCATAAAAAGCAACAAAGAAGAGAATAGCAGCTAACTGCCCGTGTGTATTTGTACTTTTGTTTCTTAGGTTCTGAGAATCCAGGTATATAAATATATAAAAAAAAAATAAATAAATAAAATATATATATATATGATTATTTGATAAGCAGACAGAAAGACAAATGACAGAAAAAACACAACCAAAAAGCGTGAATGTGTGTTTGGCAAATTTGTATATATGCATATCTGCAACAATACATTGTGGTACCTTCTATGATTTGGTCTAGGAGAGGCAGGCTGACAAAACATTTCTAGAACATGTGTAGAGGACACTTTTTACATTATTTCTGCACATTTGAACAATTTGGAAAAAGAGAAAATCTTTTTAGATTGTATATATAAAATGTCATGGTTTGCTAAATTTGTTTAGTTCAGCAAACGAACAATAGACATTCAAAAAACAACAATTTTAAACAATGTATGGTAAAATGGGAGAATAATATGTGTGTGTGCACGTATGTGTTTGTGTATGTGAAGGCATCCTCAGTGACCCAGGCCAATCCAACAGACCAAATAAACACTGGGTCAAAATGGCAAGAAAGAAAACGTAGTGGTACATCATGGAGAATGGGTCTTCTGTTATAATTAACATCTGATACAGAACACTGGTTTGCAAACAACCAGCGCCAATAAACAACACACTCCAGCACCTTCAGGCCGTACACACACTCCTCCCATAATCCTGCTAGTCATTTGGATCAGGCGCCATCATTGAACTGTGAAATCCGTACTGTGGATCAAATCAAGTGTATCATGACAACTCTATTAGGAAGGAATCTTCTAAAATGCTTGAACATCGAATGTGTGGAGTAAATGTAACAAAAAATTAAGTGAAATATAAGCAAGTCTCTCTCCCTGAAGGAGGATTTCTCATTAGTAGGTTTTGCTGGCTGAATTAATAAATGTTTGAAATTGATTTTGACTTCAACCCCTTTTCCCTCCACAGACATGTGCATCGCTGCAGCAATTTCCCTGCTGATGATTCTGATCTGTGGGATGGCAACCTATGGAGCTTATAAGGTATTGCTACAGTAAACATGATGTGCTATTTATATCTGGAAATGGATCTGGGGGATGGATAAGAGTCTAACTTTTACACCAGTGCATGTGCAAGTAGTACAGCAGCACTACTTTCTTTTATTACAATATATGGACAAAGAGCCTTTTCCAGTTGCTCTCACCAGAGCGTGACATGCTGCTTATACTGTTTGACTCTTGTGGACAAAGATTTAAGCACAGGAACAGGACCAGAAAATCAATGTGTCAATATAAGCAAAATGTTTTTTTTGTTTTTTTTTTTCAATTTGTTTATTTACAAAATGTGAACAAAGAGTAGTTGATATTGTGTGAACTGATTACAAGATCACAGGTTTACTTCCAGATTTCTCCTCGATGTCTCTGTCCATTGCATGGATTTACGAATTTAATTTAATCGATAGAACAAAACCAGGTCTTTTCCATTTACATCATTTGGCAGACACTTTTGTCCAAATTGACCTATAGTTTTGGACAAATGTAGTGTTCGTAATCTTGCCCAAGGACTCTTAACTGGTGCAGTGTGGTGAGCTGCCCAAGTTAGGAACTGAACCCCACTCTCCTGCTTGGGAGGCATTGATGTTATCCACTACACTAACCAACCACCACAAGGAGAAGTCTGGAAAGGGTTAAGGGAACACATTTACTTACATAAAATCACTCTTTACTGTGTTAATGGTATTTGTCTCTTTTCGGAGAAAATAACACTGGCTGCCTAGCTAAACACTTTTTAAACATATTATTCTGTATAATAAAAAGTGATTGCATTCTGCTGTGTCTGTGTGTGTGTGTGTGGAGGGGGTGGGTGCAGAACCAATATTACATCTGTTCGTCTTTATTTCCAGCAACACGCTGCTTGGATCATTCCATTTTTCTGCTACCAAATCTTTGACTTTGCCCTCAACACCCTGGTAGCAATAAGTGTCGTGGTTTATCCAAACACCATTCAGGATTACCTTCAGCAACTGGTAAGACCTAATTACCTAATCACAGACCTAATAACTCTTAGTAGTCAGAAATTATGTCAGCTTAACAGATATTATGGAGTTTAATCAGTCACTTAATGTTTTTTTTTTGTGTAACAGCCTGGGACCTTTCCATACAAAGAGGACTTAATGTCCACAAACAACATGTGCCTAGTATTTGCAGTTCTGCTTTTCATTGGCTGCATCCTGGCCTTTAAGGTAATGCTTTTAATATTGATGATGATAATAAAAATGATAATAACAATAATAGTTGCTGTTAGTGTCTCTTTAATTAGATTAATGATTTAAAATTTTTTTTAATTTTATTTCATCCATAAAATTGCACTGATGTGCTTATTTTACAAAAAGTTATTTGGGTACCAAAACGTATGCGTATGACTGTAGGCACTTTCAGTGGTTTATATGTCAAAATATTGAACGCCAGTTGCTGTTGTTTCTTTTTCTAGGCTTACCTGATTGCCTGCGTGTGGAACTGCTACAGATATGTGAGTGGAAGAGGCACCACAGAGGTCTTGGTTTATGTCACTACAAATGACACTACGGTAAGTCAAGGCCACTTTACTGTATCACAGTGTGTGTTCCTAACCTTCATTGCTTTGTCACTTCATATATCATTCTTATACAGGTGTCATATAACAAGGCAAATAGCTTCATAAACTACAGTGAATTGGGGGTGTATTTGATCAGCTGCAAATAATTAATGGGAGTCTGTGGAAACTGTGGAAACCACTGATTTAAATGTATTTTAAATCATGCTAGAGTGTCGCCTCGCTGTTTTCTTTGCCAAGCAAAGTTCAGGCTGTTATAAGCAGTTCTGATATCATACAAATTTGGAGGACAAATTGTTTAGTTAGATAGCTGTGTAGTGATTTATTATTGTTTAATTATTTGATTACATTGGCTGCATTTCCAAAGAGAAGATATCACAGTTGCCCATATTGCTTTCTGTTGGCTCAGTTCACCAATTTGCTGAGTTCATGTAAATTAATCTGGTCCAATTAACTGTTTGCAAGCGGATTCCCTTTCAACATGCCTGATTTATTTGTTATTTAAGTCAATTGGTCCAGCGGATTGGTCCAATTGCTTTGTGATGAAACTGCTGAAGTCATTAAAAACGAGTCACAGCCTGAAACTACTCTGTAGTGTGTGTCCGTAGTGACCAATGTACTATACTGTGCAAAAGTCAGAAAAAAGGCATCTGTACAAAATGTTTAAAGCCATTTTTCTCAGTGTGTGCTAAAGTGTCTTTCTGCCATTACAATATATACTAGCAAACAAGAAAGCAGTCAAAAGTATCAAGATTTTTTTTGTTTGCAAAAAGTAGCTGATATCATGTGAGCTGGTGAGGAGAACACAGGTTCGGTTCCAGATTCCTCCTCGGTTGTTCCAGCAGCTCCTGATTTAATTTAATAATGGACTGATTGAGTCAAACTGGGTTTCCACAAGGAACACCTTGATATACTATTTAGTATATTTAGTAATATTCATGTAGAAACTCTTAACTACTCATGTAAAGTTTTTAAATTTTATTTTCACAGGAGCATAAGATTTTGCAGGGTACTGTATATAATGTACTATAATTTTAGTTTTTACATCTCAGAGAAAAACGCAGTCCAGGACTAGAACCCGTCTCATCATGATAGTCTCTCCTTATACTCCTTATGTCCCTGGTGGTATTTAGTGTGGGTCTGTATGGAGAGTAATAAGGAGGGCACTGTGCTCTGTCTGCTTTGGTGTAATCCCCCTCCAGTGTCTGCCACAAGTAATCCCAGCTCTTGTCTCACTGCTTCTGCCTCATCATAGCCTCTGGACAATGTCATTTTATTTGTATTTATTTTTGCATTACGTCTTTGAACTAACTGGTTTGTCAGAATTGGTTAAATAGATTGCAGTAGCGCTTTAGACCATATTAAGTGTTTGGCTGCTTTGGAAAAAAAAATCCATTGAAAAACAGGGCATTCTCGCTCTTCAGCTCCAACACATTACATAACTGTCCGTGCTTGTCCGGTTCATTTGAAATCCTTTCATTGATGCGGTCAGACCCCCCTTCCAAGGTTAGAATAGCATCCCCTTGGAGCATATTCTAGGCGCATTTCAAATTAGCCTCTGTTTTATAACACAGCCAAGGCTTATCTTTACGATTATGTTAGTTTTTGTTGAAGGGCAAAGGGCAGTCGCATGATGCCCTACAGGCATAGACGTACACTGAGCTCAGTGATGAAGGTAAAAGGAAAAATATGCTGGTATCGATATCACATAAAAATATTAATGTTTATGTTTCCCAGTTCATTGATAATATTCATTGATAACAAAAACTCAAAATGCCCTGTATTTTATTTCCTATGTTCTTCAGGTTAAAATTACATAAAGTAAAGGGATAATGTTTTTTTTTTTTTTGTATATCTGTTGTTTACATGCAATGGACATAAACCAGTCTGTAGTGCCTGGCTCACACTGCAGTACAGTATAATCAGGAAGATTTTGAGGCTGATTTGCGCCTCCTAAAGGTCACAAATGATGTCCTGATTTTGGGCTGGCCTTAAGCGATTGTGTTGCCACGTTATGCTGGTGTGTGGGGGGTGTATATAATCCAATCTTAACCAGTCCACTCACAGATTCACTCACAGCTCGGTCATATCCAACGTGATTTTAAGTTGGAAATATTATCACGACTTATCATTGATCGCGCTAAATATTAATCGTATTTATGACTCTGTATAATGGGGGCCACATGTATGAATCAGAGAAACTATACATGTAAACATTGATTTTTGAATTTCTGCTAGTGCCTCAGTGGTATTTACATGTTACTTGAGCAGTGGGTTATGTTTTCTCATTCTGGATTTAACATGTATATTTGTTCTTATAAACCTTTTTCCTATTTAAAATGCATATATAACTGTGCCCTCAGTGTGATCTGAAAATGTGTGCAAAGAGTTCCTAACTTTATTAATCCAGACGTCCTCAGATATCATGACATATTTTGAAAATGTTGTAATACTCACCACTCACCTTTACTTCTCAGAAGCTGGATACTGACTTGCTGTCTTCTGTGTTATTTTCAGGTACTGCTTCCACCCTATGAGGAGGTTGTTGCCATACCACCAAAGGAGCCGCCTCCCCAGTACGTTTCAGCATGAGACTTTGTCCAACTCCCCCCCCCCCCCCCTACTCCCTTCCCTAACCCCCAACCCCCAACCCCCCTCCCCCCCTCCCAAAGAAAGGATATCTCCATCACTATTGCCCATTGCCCTCAACTTCTTACTCTGTGATGTTTTTTTTTTCCGTCTTTGCTCCCTGAAGGCAGTAGTGTGACTTTGACGTGCCTCTGCAAGGCACAGCTGTCCTGGCAGCCCAAGTGCTGTGCGTCAGCTCTAATTTGATTTGCACTTCCAGTGATTATGCACAGCACTGACCTCCCTTTTTAATACTGTGAACTTCTCAGTACTGTCGTTGTCTACTTAAATACCTGAAAAATGCAAAGTTAGTGAGTGCAATAAACATGAGGGTTATGTAAGGGCACTTTTCTAATGGCAATTACCCAAGAACCCACTGAATGTAGAGACCAGGGTATTTTCATCTAACTTCCTTCGCATTGACACCGAACTGTGAAAAGACATTCAAGGATCCCACATTGTGGTTGAAATCTTAACCTGCAATCTATGAACTTGCCAAGAGCAATCCTAAAGTGTGTCCTCTAACAACTCTAACAAGATCAGGTCTTTTATACCAACAGTTTCCCATGTTTGATGCTCCATAGCAGTTTTGAATCTTTTTTTGATAAAATTGTATTAAAACGATCTTAAGTGTAGATTCAGACAATGCAAGGGTTCTAAACACCACCTGATTTATGCAGAGAGATATATTTAAGATGTAATTTCAGTTTAAATGACGATTCTGGTCATTTTAACAAAATGATGTTCACTATGCTTCATGCATTTTTTTTTCTCCTTGTTTTGATCTAGTCTGAACTGCAGTTATAGGAATCAAATTCCTATTGTCTGCAGATTCGAAACAAAAAAAGGAAACGGATATGAAAGTATCTGAAAGCTAAAGCTTGCTATTAGGAGAATTCTGTGTGTTCCTGCTTTTTTGACCATTCGTCCAGTCCTTTGGCAGCATGCAGCATTCTTTTTGCACACAATTTCTGTTCATGTTGTACGTTCTATGATAGGTCAGTCAACGTACTGATTGAAAAGTAGACTGTAGCACAATACCATATTATAGCTATAACATAGCCTTGTAGCGTGCTCTGTGATTCTGACTATGTGACGTGAGGTCTCCTGAGGTCTTCCCCAGCTTCACTCTGCTTTTCTCATTCAAACATGTGCAACATTTTATATAAAGAGCTATGCAAAATTATGTAAAAGCACCATTATGCTGTATTCCAACACAAAGCTCTCTAGTACCAGTGCCTCAAATTGAAACTACACATTTGATTGAATACTTTAAGCGTGGTTAAATCAACCAGCATAACTGCTATCCCATGCTAAAAACATAAATAGCAAAAAGATGGGTAAAGATCTTATTGAAATTCAACCAAATGTTTAATGAATTTTGCACTTTTGGAAGTCACAAGTCAACTAATGCAGTGAATGTGTGTTCACTGAAGTTAAGTAAAAGATACAAAAGAGCTTTGGGTTGAAATGCAGTAAAATGCTGCTTCATACCATGTATCAACAACCCCACAGAAGCCAGACACTTGCTGTTTGTTCCTGCGAAACAAGTAGATGAGTAGATTTAAACATTTGTTTTGTAACTACTTAAATCCAACATCACATCCTGATCCAGCAAAGCTTACACGTATAAGGGTATAATGAGTTGACCTGGGGAAAGCAATGAACTGGTTCATTCTGTCACACAGTACAACTTCTGAAATACTGAATTTATTACTGATTTTTACTGTTGATGATGTGTGTAGTCTGTAACTGAGGTTATTCATTCAGACTTGTGCTATTCCATTGGTTGTAATATTTGTACCGAAACATTTATCAGAAGTAACAGATTGACGCTGTGAAACGTTGTTTACTGTAGAGTGAATGAATGACTGAATCGGACAATATTCGCGAGCAAAGAGAATGAATGCGTGATTTGTCCCGTTAAGTATTCTGATGGTGGGTCTGCATTTGTTTATGTCTCATTTTTAAACCATAAAGTACTCTGATGGCATATAATCAACATGGTTGTGGTGCTTGTCTCTACTGTTCATGAGAAAGATCTAGATCGTGAAAATCTCATCAGACCCTGTCTGGGACGACCAAGTGGAGGCCTGTAAATCTGTCTGTGCCCTAAACAAAGTCACATGCTTGTCTACTCCCTCCCATCTCTTGCCCAGTGTCCAGAAAGGGAGATCAGAGTGGATTTATAGAGATGGCTCCACAAATGAGGGATGGCATTACCTTTGCCTTACCAGAAGAGACGTGTTCACCTACTTTTCCCCGCCTGCATGTGCACAACTGGGTCAGCTTTAGTCAGCCGTGAGCCTGAGCAGTCGTTCTGTTGCATTAAGAAGACATGAAATGAATGTGGCAAGACACTCCGAGGTTCATCCGGTGACCTGTTTCATGGCACAGAACCTATTCCCCACATAAACATTCTACTTTTGATGACCGTTTCCTCAGTTCAAATCCACCCTCATTTAATGGCAGACCCACTGCACGTGCCCAGGCTGGCACAGGTCATTTGGTCTATGTGAGTACTTAAGAATTTAGGACCCGTAAAACGTGCAGTTTTGGCTGAAAAACTGGGCCAATCGCTTAAGAAGAGAGATTTTAAAGGGAAATCCCTGAAATTAAATCGCAGCAAGATGTGGCTGTGTGCTTTCAAAGGTACACTTTGAAATGCAGCTGTATCACATACAGCATAATGTATTATGCTGTATGTGATGCATATGACATATTACTGTTCAGATGGACTGACATTGTTAATGAAATAAATGGAAATAAATATTTAGATTTACATTTAAGACAGTAATGAAAACAATATGCTATCTTAATGCATGGAAGGCCCCACACAGATGGCATGTATTCTTTTCAAAAGTTCCATTATAATATAACACAAATATACACATTCTCCATTTTATCACTTACCATAAAGGTTAACCTACAGTTATACACCAATAAGCCATAACATCAAAACCACTGCCTGTTATTGTTTTGGACCTCCTCAGGTCCCAAAATCAGCTCTGACCCATCCTTAGGACCTTCAAAAATTTGTTGTTCATTTGGCACCAAGCCATTAGTCAGTGATTTAAATGTTCCGACCCTTTTCTTATTCTACTCATCAGTGGTTAGGACCCGCACAGCACCACTAATAAGCAGGTATTTAAGTGGTGGATCATTCTCATCACAGCCCAGACACTAACATGGTAGTGGTCATGTCAGTGTGTGTGTGTAACAGCTTGGCCAAAAATAGTCCACCAACATATCCAGTCAGCAATGTTCCATGAATGAAACTGAGAGTAACTTCAGCTAAGCATGGACCATCCTGTTTCCACTAGAGTGCCCATACAGGAAATGAAGGAAAATGAAGGGGAAAAGTGCACAGATTAAGGGGTAAAACTACTGAATATTCCTATTCCTTTTCCTTTTTTAAATTTGCCCCTTAAAAAATATAACTTCTTGAATTAATGCCTTAAATGTAAGATTAAGGGCTTTCACACTCATGCCTTAAATCTAATTTTAAGGTAAAATGAAGGGATTGGTTTGGCCAATTTATGTCCACTTCATTCAAATGAAGGGGTTTGGTGTATTTTCAGGGGCAAATTAGAGAGGGTTAAGTACATTTTAAGCACATTGTTTTTCATAGTGACAGACTATTGTGTCAGTGTCACTGAAGATTAATCACCCACCTGCATAATATCTGCTTCGGGGGTCCTGACTGTTGAGCAACAGAGTAAAAGTGAATAATAATAAATGAAGCAGGGTAACAGAGGGACTACAAAACGTTATTGCACAACAATACATCGCACCTGTGTGGTAAGAGGAGTCAACTATAAGGGACAAGGTAGGTGTACATAATAACAGTTAGTGACTGTATAAATATGGCAGTAACACACCAATTCTGATACAGTTCCTTGTTATATTTATATTTCAATAGCATCACAAAATAGAGCATTTCTTTAAAAATTGCGTTCACACTGTCATGACCGAGCATTTTCATTTACAGAGATTATATGCGAGTATTTAATCCTTGGTGTAGACGATAGGAAATAATCATGTTTAGAGAGATTATTTTGAATACCTTTAAAGAGATAAGAGACAATTCATTTGTTTCACACCTCAACAGACTCTGACTCTGTGTAGTGTTTTTCCGTATGTGATTAAGCGAAAGAGACTAAAATGAATTATGTGATCTAGAAGTTCTGCAATGTGCCCTTGCTGTTGGCTTCTCCTGTTTCGTAAGAGGGCACAGGAGAAGGAGATCCCGAGGGTACTGTGCTCCTGGCAGCTGCACTGGCTCTTGTCAGATTTCACATTGGTAAGCAGAGCCTGTGGGAACTAGCAGTGTTTACTATCAGGTGCCACATGTGCATTCATACTCTATATGGACAAAAGTATTGGGACGCCTGACCATGGGCTGTAATGACGTTCAAATAAATAGGCTTTAGTATGGAATTAATCTCCTCTTGGTAGCTAAAACAGCTTCCACTCTTCTTGGAAAGCTTTCCTCAAGATTTTGGAGTTTCTGTGGAAATTTGCACCCATGCATTCTGTAGAGCGTTTATGAGGTCAGGCACTGATGTTGGATGAAAAGACCTGACTTACAATCTCCATTCCAGTTCATTCCAAAGATGTTGAATGTGGTTGAAGTAATGGCTCCGTGTGCTTCCACGCTGAACTGAACTCATCCAACCATTTTATTATGGCAGGGGTCACCAAAATGATAATATCTAAGCATTTAAAACGTTAATTTATTGTCATTTAAGAAGAGTATATCAAACCGGTAGCCCTTCGCATGGCTCAGTACTCATGAAGTAGCTGAGTTTCAAAATGGTTGGTGACCCCTGCATTATGAACTTTGCTTTGTGCTCTGGGACAATCAAGCTGGAATAGAAAAGGTTCTTCCCCAAACTGTGTCCAATTAGAAGCTTATCATTGTACAAAATGTCTTGGTCTGATGAAGCATTAAACTTGCCCTTCACTGGAACCAAGGGATCACCTGAATTAAGTAGTGTCCCAGTACTTTTGCTAATATAGTGTATACAGTATACCAGGGATGTCCCATCTTATCCGTTCTGGTTGCTGGAAGCAGGCTTAATAGCCCTCTAGCGGATGCCTGGTATTGAGCTTCATGATCTTCTATTCCTGGGCATGGTATTTTTGGACCTATAGTGGACACAGCTAAACATGATCAGTATAATCCATTATAGTTATTCACAGGTTCAGTGATTTGCTGCATTGATGACCATTAAATTTTACTGTGAAAATGGAATGGAAACGATCATTGTGATTCTCATGCCATTTCCCTTGAATTAAATTCTCAATATTTGAGACTGCTCAGATTTTGAATTCAGCCTGAACCATACATTTGCTGTACATAAAAAAAGATGTGAAAAATATAGCCTTGCATCTACACAGCTTAGTGCGCTGTGATGCAGGAACAAACTTAAACCTGCAAATCCCTTAATGCGCCTGGTGTAAGGTTTACACTGTGTCCTTACCCTGTTACTCTCTCAGCCTGAAGATACACATGGTAGCTGCTGTTATGACGCAGATTTAAAAACAAGTTACGAAACATACTACTCATTGGTGGTTGCATAATTTTAATAAGTCTTAATTCAGTTATCTCTAATGCTACCGTTTGACCCTCCTGTTTAAAGGATGTAGGGCGACAGCAGAGTGCTTTCTGATGTGCATATTTACTTTTTTTCCACGGTGTACCACCATGGTCCCCGATTCCGTGATTATGTAATTTCATGAAACTTTTTTTAACCAAATCCTCATCCCAAATTTTTTCCACCCTCTAGCTAGGTGTTCTGCAGTCAAACAAAGCAAGCAAGGTGTGAGGGCAAGGCCCAAGACAAAAATTACACTTACAGTATCTCAGAATTAGTTACCATAAATCCCTATTTATGATTATATTTGCTAAAAATTAAGCAGTAAAGAAAATCTGTACATCACATTGCTCTATATACTAACTTACACATTTTAGTAGGCATTAATATAGTTCAGCAAAATCCCTATTGACTATAGTGCCAGACTGCACACCTCTCACTGGTAAATATCAGCATCTACTGGTGCTCTTGCCTCACCATATGGTTTACAGGATATGCCACCCCCCCCTGATTCTCAGTAAGGTTGAAGTAAAGCTGATAAAACTGCAGACATTTGTCAGGTTTCTGATGTGAAGAATCTCTAGAAATAAGCATTTAAATTATTTTATACAGCATAATGTATTGTCCTCCGTCACAAAACTATTATAATTTCAGTTAAGCCTCCTGAAAAGTGGTGAGTGGAAGTGACTGTTCTCTTATTTTTGACTGAAAGACCTAACCTGTGAATAGCCCCTTTCAAACAAAATAGGACCGTGGACTGTTCAAGATTTTAAAAATTAAGCCACAAACAATTGAAACCATTTAAACCAGATTTATTTATAACAAGGTCTACTTCTCGCCCTGCTGCTGGTCTGGCATGCTTCTGATGATGTCAGAATCGCCTGTGGAGACAAGAAAACACTGATTATCTTCACCTGAGTTTAACATCATTTTCACTCCAGTCCTGGAGGGCTGGTGTCCGGGTTTGGTAATTTCATTGCTCAAACACACCTGGTCCAAAAACCTGTTTCTGGCAGGTGTTTGAGGAGAGGAACTACAAAATTGCTGGACATCATCCCTTTAGGACCAGAACTGCACTTCTCTGACTTAGAGTATTTGTGGCAAAGTTAGCACATTCATTCAACAGTTAACAGTAATTTTACACTAAAAGTAAATACTCCTTGACAGTCACTCTTTCTATGAAAAGCCACTGTGCCAGAATGGGGTAAGCATAAACTGTGCAATGATCAAAAAGCTAAATATTTAAGTTGCTCAAACAAAAAAAGAAAACTAGACTTTAAAACCAGCAGACTCAATTTCAAGTTCAAACCATCCTAGTACCCAGTTGATCAACAATGTAGTGACAGTGGTATGACAGTTATATGCAAGAATGACAATTGCTTCTCAATATTAATAAATGATACCGTTTTCTACAGATCATCATGGGTGTAGTTACATACCAGGATCAATGATGGCCAGTGTGCACACCCTGTAGTATTTACCACAGGCTGTGCCAAGCTCAATGTTGTTGCCGCTGTAATGGTGAACACCGGTTTTAGCCAACATGGCGTAGTACTCGATTTCTGATTTCCTGAAATTAAGACAAAAGTTATCGGTAACTGGGTAAAAATAAAGCACAAGACTATCAATTAGTAGATGCTGCATCTATCCACATCTATAGGTATGGGTTCCAAATACAGATCAGGTTTCTTTAGCCTGGCGTAAGCTTAATCCGCTCCATGTCACATGCAAACACTGGGTGGCTGGTACACCATGATTTCACAAACAGGGTTAAAACTACATTACGCACAACTATGCTGAATTATAAACTGGATGTCATTACATTTTCTGTATTCTGTCATGTCATGAACTTCTAATTCTAGCTAATTCTGCCACAGAGCAAATAAAGCTATTAGTTCTAGTTCATTCTTTCATCAACTAAATTCTCATGGATAGCAGTTTAACTCCGTTTTAGCACACGTTTGAAATTGGTCTTAAACAGGATCACATCGGCACATCATACACATTAAAGCCAGCAACCAGGTTAAAATGAACATTAACTGATTACCTTAGGGCGGGGCAGTTGTTGGCCAGGATGACCAGCTTGGCTTTGCCTTGGCGAATCATCTTCTGTGACTGCTTGTATCCAAGGACATATTTGCCACTTTTCATTACCAGCTGTAGTCTGGAGTTGATAGACTCCAAAGACTTTTTCTGTAGTGTTTAAAAAAACAAGATTACAGGATTAAGACGGGCAATGCTCCATGCAACCATATTTTACAAAATACAATGCACATGGACTATACATCGCTAATGCTGAACATCCCTACAATTGATCACATGCACATACACTATATGGACAGGAGTATCAGGACGCCTGACCATTACAGGGACTTGAATGACACTGCATTCAAATACACAGACTTTAATAGGAAGTCAGTCACCACTTTGTAGCTATAACAGCTGCCACTCTTCTTGAAATGCTTTCCACAATATGTTGGTGTTTCTGTGGGAATTTGTGTTCATTCATTCTGTAGAGCATTTATGAGGCCAGACACCCATGCTGGACGACAAGGTCTGGCTCGCAATCTCCGTTCCAGTTCATCCCAAAGGTGTTGGATGGGGTTCAGATCAGGGCTCTGTGCAGGCCAGTGAAGTTCTTCCACACCAAACCCATCCAAACATGTCTTTATGTGGCTTGCTTTGTGCGCTGCTGGAATAGAAAAGGTTATTCCCCAAACTGTGTCCAGCATGACGCTATCCAAAATGTCTAGGTGTGCTGAGGAATTAAGACTTCCAGTAATTGGCCACCTGAATTTAACTAGTAAAAGGTGCGTCCTAATACCGTCGTCCATATAGTGTAGCTGAGATGCCAATGAAGTTTTGTTTTGACAAGTGAAGCACCATTGGAGGTACTTTTATGTACACCGGTCGTCAACATGAGACAAGCACCAGTGTGATCCTGGCTAGCATTTAACCCACATAACACTGAGCCTAAATGGTCTGTTCTGTGTGGTCAGACTGAACACACTAGATTCATTCTGCAGCTCAGGTTGTCTGAATTTGAGCTCTAAACTCTACCAGTGAGCGAAGAACTCCACCAGTCAAACTGAGCTCCATCGCTGACCATGTCTCTGGCTCCCTCACTACTTTAACACCATAACCCTGGCGTTTTCTGTCCTGTCGTTCCTCATATTAGTGTAAATAGTGACGATAAAACCAGAAAGGCTCGAAATTTCGTCCCCATGAGCTCGAGGCCTGCAGCTCCACGTGAAATCACTCACCGTTTTCTTCGCGGCCACCATTCTAGCTCTTTAGTCCGTCACGGCCAACCTGAACACAACAACACGACAGGTGAACCCTTCCCCTTCCAAACCCGACCACAAAACAGCCCCAAAACAGTTTATACTCTGTTATTTTTCCAATTTCTCCCAGAGCCGCACTTACCGCCTGGTGAATCCCAAGATGGCCTCGTAGAGAAAGGACTTCCCAGTGTGCATCGCTCTCGTAGAAACACACGCTGTCATCGCGAGATTACGAGCTGCATTTTGTGCCGGGTGGAGGTTTTCCTCATGACAGGAGCCCGTTTTGGGCGGGGCGGTGCGTGCTGTGCCGAATCCGGCTCCCAGATACCCCTGCCGTAAGAATCGCCTGCCACTCATTACAGTCTAACTTCTAATATATGCACAAAAACAGCTGGCTAAAAATTACTATCACACTGCTAGACTTTAATAATTCATAAAATCACAGTTTGCAAAACCCATGACAGGCACAGAGAATGCAGCTTGACTAACAATCACATTGCGTTCTAGTTTCGACTTTGTAAATAACGATAACGAAAGAGAGACGGAACAGTGTTTCATATTATATATTTGAAAACTGAGTTTTACAAAAAAATAAACATTCCCAAATAAAACCAACTAATTACAATGGAAATACAAGATATTACAAAGATGGTGCATGGTTATTTTTGGCTTGCCTCACCAGTATATTACAGAGCTAGCAGATGTGGTTTTGACAATGAATGTAAGCTTCAGAAGGAGAGGGTAATCAAAGTCCCACTAAAATGAGAGAGATGATCCAGTGTCTCCTCTCCTCACTGCAGGATTTTTTTGCAAGAGAAATAAGCGAGTTTGTATCAAGTACATTCGTCGTAAAGCAGCTTTTAATTTAAATCACAAACGGCGCCATCTGGTGACTATTTTAGAGAACTACAGGGTTTTTTAAAGCCAGTTTAATTTAAACAATCTTACCATAACCGCCACAAACAAAAAAACTCACATGTTGGTTTATGTTAAGGATGATAAACATGTACAAACATGTATGTGTTCCCGGAGGTCATTTGTTCTGTTTGTATTCTTTGTAGTAGTGTGAAGTTCACTATACCTACACTATAATCTCAGCTCTGCCTTTGACACTATTTCTCATGACTTACTTATCTCTCGTCTTTCTGCTCTGGGTATTTCGGGCTCTGCACTTTCCTGGTTTTCTTCCTATCTCTCAGATAGACAATTCTACATTTCTATCAAGGACCACCGATCGTCTACTGTCCCCCTAAAGTGTGGTGTTCCCCAGGGTTCTGTTCTCGGTCCACTACTATTTACAATTTATATAATCCCACTCGGTCAGATTCTCCAACGCTATGGTTTTAACTATCACCTCTA
>JBBPDC010000141.1:16876256-16895965 GCA_037974485.1 Hemigrammopetersius urotaenia | reverse complement strand
CTGAATTGGGGTTTTCATTAGTTGTCAGCTATAATCATCAACATTAAAAGAAATAAACACTTGAAATATATCAGTCTGTGTTGAATGAATGTATACATTATACAATTTTCACTTTTTGAATGGAATTACTGAAATAAATCAACTTTTTGAAGATATTCTAATTATATGACCAGCACCTGTATGTATGTATGTATTTTTTTTATTAAAATAAGTGAATGTGTTTATAGTTGTAACTAGGAGCGAAATTCAGAAATTCTTTGCTTAAAGTAAAAAATAAAAAAATGCTCAAATAAGTCACTGTGTGTTGTACTTGTATGACTGCATGTGACAAATAAAGTATATTGAATCTTGAAAAAGTGACCATTAAAAAACTCTTTATACTATGACACACAGACACAAAGACAAGAACAACATAAAATATAATATAAACATACATTTAAAATAAATAAAATATCCTCTCTAATACTCTGTACTCTGTATATATATATATTCCAAAGGTGTTGGATGGGGTTGAGGTCTGGGCTCCTTGCGAGCCAGTCAAGTTCTTCCACACCAAACCCGTCCATCTCTGTCTTTATGGAGCTTGCTTTGTGCACTCGGGCACAGTCATGCTGGAATAGAAAAGGTTCTTCCCCAAACTGTGTCCAACAAGTTTGAAGCAAGGTGTTGTCCAACATGTCTTGGTATGCTGAAGCATTAAGATTTCCCTTCACTGGAAGGAGGTGGCCTAACCCAAACCCTAAAAACAGGTGTGTCCCAATACTTTTGTCCATTTAGTGTAGGTCCAGGCTTTTTTCATATCTAGGGGGGGCGGGGCTTGTCGGAATACGGGTGGCCAAAAAAACTGTGGTACAGGTACAGGTGGTCGGGTCTGAGTTCAGTGCAGCTCTCCTGGTCCTGTATTGCTCTTCTGTCTGTCCACACTCAGCTCTGACCGAGCTCCCGTACTGCATTTTAATTACCACAGACCCCTATTTGAGCTCCTATGTTAGTAGGACAGAATGGGATGTACTGCTAGTACTCACACAACAGCCCAAGACACAACTCGACCAAACTCAAAGCCGGAGGAACACAATGGGACGAGCACCACAGGTAACGACTTTTTTCAGTCTCTCATATTATTTAATTAATCGCGTGTCAGTTCTTGAGTTGATGGTTGTATAAAAATATGTAAAAAAAAAATAAAAATCACCGTTTGTGGTCATGAACTGACTGACAAATTGTCTTGGTGCTGGTGCTGTTACAGTTGTCATTCATTCTTTGCCCAGTCAGTGAAACTACAACAAAATGCATGGTGTAGTACACTGCTGAAGTACCATCTGTGTGTTGGCATACTATTTTTATACGAGTCAAAATTGTGTTTTGGTTTAGCCTTGAGCTCAAAGCTTCTTTCCTCTGATCTCTCAGGAGAAGCTGTTACATTATGTTTCATTGGAAAATAACATTACCTTTGGTTTCTGCTGGGAAAACCTTGGCGCAGCTGTGTCCTCAGTTCCTACACGTTAATGTACCCCAGATAATAGGAACATGTAAAGGTTTTATTGCAGTGCGTACTATTCAGTATATTCGGTCTGTAAAACTAACTGTGTAAGAACGTTGATACTTAACTTTCTGAAATAGAATAAACTAGATTATTCTCTTATAGTGGACTATATGTGTGCCATCTTGTTGCAAGACCCAGTACTTTCAGCAGCATGAAGCAGAAATGAGGCTTCAGGACAATATTTCATACAAATAATAGGGATGTGACACTAAACAAGGGAAAAAGTGCTGTGTAATGTTACAGCTGTACTAATATAACAGGCATGTACGGCTGTGTGACTAAATTATTTTAAAGGGCCATTAGTTGGTTTTTTCTTATCTGGGCATTTCAGTTGATCAGGATGCCTAAAAATAAAGCATTTCATTATGGGACATGTAAGACCTTGCAGCCAGGAATTGTCCAACCATGGCGACCAATACTGTATATTTGTTAGGATGTAAATGATAGATTGTACATAACTTGCTCTCGTATTTAAGTAAACTTTCATTGTATGAAGTTCAGCCAGAATTGCTGCCTTAAACAGTGAGAAACATGCAGACATTTTCATCCAGTGCAACATACAAACCAGCTGTGTTAGATTCTGTGTGTTTTGAGGCACATTGGAGGATGGATGGATTTGTTGTGTTGGGAGAGTGAAGAAGAGTTATTATGCAGTGAGGTCTCTCTAAACTGTGCAGAACATGACTGGCCATTTCTTGGTGCAGGTAATATTATCTAAAAACACAAGCAGGATGACAAGTATCAAGGGAATTACACCTTCACCATAATGTTATCCCATCCTGCCCAGAGTGCAAAGAGATTACCCTCACAATTCACCTCTGCCTGGCTGCAAGTGCAGAGTGTAATCTAAGATCACTCAGCTAAATAATGGAGTTTCCTGGTTCACCCGCTAGCAATTCACTCACCTGTTGTTTGTTTATGTTTGACTTCAGTCACCGTTATCTGTTACTTAAGTAAACGCTACATATTCTACTCTCTAATGGAATTGGTTTATTTCATTTAAAGAAAAGTGGTCAGTGCACATATGCACCTGTCATTAAAATTGGATGTTTAAGCATAAATTATCTTTCAGTTTATGTGAATATATCAAAATAAATTGTTCGTTCGTGCCAGTTCAATGCAACGTTTCTCATTTCCAATTAATTTTTCATGTTCCTTAGAAAATAAACAAAGTCATAACATGCAAACGTTCTAATCTCATATTATGAGCAGCTAAAAAGGAAGACGAGGAGGTTAACGAGTGTGTCCCAGAAGCGGCCAGTGAGAATCCAGAGGCCCCACAGATCTCTGAAAACGCGGCACACGAAAGCCAGCCCGAGGCCGAGGCCACAGATCCGGCGCCTGCAGCTCAAGACGAAGGTTCTTAACACACATTCACCTGCTTCTGGCCATGCAAATAGGCTGGTCACTTTCAAGGAGCATATCTACACATGCAAAACGAACCACATGCTCTCTTTTAGAGGACATGCAAAAGAAAAGTCCCTCCTGTCTTGAGAAAGCTGTTTCGACTTATTCAAACTGGTCAGTGCTGGACTCGTGGCCAGGTAGATGCAGACTTCTGTGGCTAGAAAGTTGGTCAGAAAAGATCTTAGATGAGATCACAACATAAATAAAGTGAATTATGTTTATATTTTATGCTTAAATAAGTACAACTATGTCATTTTTCCAATACAGTAACTTTTTGGCAGTGGCTCAATTGTAAAAAAAAAAAAATGCAGTAAAAATAAAAAGGACAAAAATGGGTTTGAGGTGATATCACAATTATATTCTTTTCAGGTTAGTTCAGAAAGTGATCTTTTTTTAAATGGGGGCATTTCTCAACCCATCAAGCCCTTCTTATTGGACTAAATTTAACGCCCATTAAAGTGAAGAACTTTATTATATTTGAACCATTTCTATTGGGGTGTTTGTCATGAAGTGTTCACACAACATAAGAGGCAGCTAGTGTTTTCAAATGGTGTTTTTTTTTTTTTTGACTGAATGACAATGGAATATTTTACTTATTTACCAAGACTCACTGAAGTAGTAACCCATAATATGCTCTGTCTTCCTGAATAAGATTCACATGCAAGTCTCCTGCCCTCACTGACCGATTGATATAACCCTGCCTGTGAAACCGTGCCTTACTGTCATGATGGAGATTACAAATGTAAACAAGGAGTCCACAAATGCAAATGTCCATGTGGAAATGAGACACTGAACACTGAAGCTGTATTACATGTAAAACAGTGAACCATAAAGTAGAACTCAATCAGATATAAAGAACAATTAATAAAAAGAAGTTACACTTCAGTAAATAAGAAATTCACTTTTTTGTTCAGTAGTGTCCAGACACCTGATTACCCCCGTTTGTCCCCCGTTTCCTGCACTAATAGCCTCTTCTCTTCTGGGAAGTCTTTCCACTAAACATTGGATTGTTGCTGCTGGGATTTGGTTCCATTCAGCCACAAGAGCATTAGTGAGGTCAGGCACTGATGTTGGCCAATTAGGCCTGGACCTCAAACGGCTCTCTAACTAAACCCAGAGGTGTTCAGTAGAGCTTTCTCAGTCCAATGCATCCCAGAGGTGTTTTAAGGTGATTCATCACTTTAGAGAACACAATTCCACTACTTCACAGCTTAGTGTTGGGTTCCTTTATGCTACTCTGTTCTACACTTCAGCACAACCTTAGGGTTGAGTAGTGCTGTTTCAATTCTACTACTAGTGCTTTTCTATGGAAATTATTGGAGCTGTACATAGTCAGGAAAAATTAGTCAGGTTAAAAAAGGCACATTTTCAGCATGTTTATGTAATTATTATAAATTTAATTTATGTTGATGATATGGACATAACTGAGTGAATTATGACTTGACTATAGACAAGCTTTTTATATTATTTTTCAACTTTCCTAGGGAAAGTGAATGCTGTGTACTTTTGTATTTACATGAATTTATATTTAAGATTTAAGTACTCCAAGCCCTGCCAAATTACACATTGTCATTTAATGTAAGGCCTTGATAAATGTAAAGGTATAACATTGGCTGTCGAATTGCTTGCTGTTTTACCAAAAGCATTGCTGTCCTACGATCATCTTAGTACTAGAATTAACATTGGACGTTCTATGCCAGTTTTATGGGCCTAGTCTTAGACTAAACAATGATGTTTTACCTCTACAAACCCCATTTAGTCTAGGCTTATGCCCAATATGGGTCAGTGTCTAAATTAGCAATCCATCTTCTAACTATGACTGTTATGATCCTTTTTTGGGAGCATACACTGAAATGCACAATATGGACAAAAATATTGGTAAACACGTCTTAGTTATTGAATTTAGGTGGTCCCTTACTTCCCGGGAAGGGTAATATTAATGTTTCAGAATACCAAGACATTTTGGACAATGCCTTGCTTCCAACGTTGTGGAAAAACCATTGGAATGAACTGGAACAGAGATTGCGATCCAGGCCTTCTCATCCAACATCAGTGTCTAACCTCATAAATGCTCTACAGAATGAATGGGCACGAATTTCCACAGAATCTTCCTTCCAGGAAGATTGGAAGCTATTAAAGCTACAAAGTGGGGACCAACTCCATATCAAAGTCTATGCATTTGGATGCAAGTCCCTGCAGGTGTAATGGTCATGCGTCCTAATACCTCTGTATGTTCACAGTGCCCTCATGTTTTTATGCAGTTCTTTTCTTACTATTAAGATCCAAAAAGTGAATGAAATCCATTAAAACAGTATAAACTAAGCCCAGCACCATGAATGTCTTTTTCGGGCCTCTTTCCAAAGGTTCCCCAGAAGCAGCTCCTGCAGAAAGCCCGGCAGAGGAAACACCAGGTGAGTAATGTGCTTTATATTCTTTATTGAGTTATATTCTTTAAACTGGCAAGATGGAGTTCATAATTAAATTACGACTTGACTCTAGGCGTTTTATGTTATTTTTCTACATAAAAATGCTGAAGTTACAACGGGTATTATAAGTGAACACATCACCAGTTTTCTAAGTAAATACATTTCTAAAGGTACTATTGACATGAAAGGCTCACCAAATGGCTCAACAACCCCTTCAATCCACTTCATTAATTTATGTTCAAAAATTATCTGTAATACAATTGAATGACCCAGGCAAAAAGTATTGAACACGCTTACTGAAATGTATTTAATACATTGTACAAAAGCCTTTGTTGGTAATCACAGCTTCACCTCCTGTATGGAGAAACTAGTTGCATGCATTGCTCAAGTGCGATTCTGGCCCATTCTTACAGCTTTTTCTTTCTCTGAAAGCAATTGTGAGTTTCCTTGGCTGTGTGTTTGGGATCACTGTCTTGCTGAAACGTCCACCCTCGTTTCTTCATCATCCTGGTAGATGGCAACAGATTTTTAAAATAACGTCTTGGTACATTTTTTCCATTCATCCTTCCTTCAGTGATGTTCCCACCTCCAAACCTCACTGTTGTTGTGGTGTTTTTGGGGTGATATACAGTGCCTTTTGACCTCCAAACATGGTGTATATTATGGCATAAAGAGTGTATGCATGCAGAATTTTGGTCTCATCTGACCGTACTGCATTCTCCCATTCTCCTCAGCAATGCGCAGTGAGCGTGTGTACAGGCCATGTCGGTTGAGTGCATTACTTATTGTTTTCCTTGAAACAATTTTACCTGCTAATTCCAGGTCTTTCTGGAGCTCTCCACAAGTGGTCCTAGGCTCTTGGACAACTGTTCTGAAATTTCTTTTCGTGGCTGTTATGGTGAAATGATGTTTTGCCCACTTGTGAATATTGGCCCCAGCAGTTCTCACTGGAACCTTCAGTAGTTTAAAAATTCTTCTGTAACCGTCTTTGTTTTGCAACAGTAAGGTTGCAAAGGTCTTGAGAGAGTTCTTTGGTTTTACCCATCATGAGATGTTTCTTGTGTGACACCTTGGTAATGAGAGACTTTTTTAGGCCATCAGTTGGGACTTAATCAGCCGATATTAATTTGTGGCAGAACTTTCAAATTACTGATAGATTTCAGCTGGTGTCATGATGTTCCTTGCCTTTTTGCACCTTTCTTTCTTTGTGTGTTCAATACCTTTTCCCTGTGTCATTCCAGATTACACATCATTTATGGACATCTATGGTTTGATTTCTTTGCATGTGGTGATTGAAGGGGTTGTTACGGACATCTGATTTTCATGTCTATAGCACCTTCAGAAATATATTTACTTAGAAAATTGGTAATGTGTTCAATTTTAGCTGGTGTATATAAACGTACAAATATACTTGTGTGAAAGTGGATGTAGCGTACATTTTAAAATGTGCATTAAAATGATAAAGATATGCAGTTGAACCCTAAGCATGTTGTTTTTTTACACCATGTCCTTTTTTTCAGGACAGTACTGGGTTTCTAATGGTTTATGAGGATATTTGAACAATTGTATCAGGAATGAGTGTGCCTTAACCATACAGATCCACTAATTTGAAGGATGTTTGGACAATTTTGCACATACAGTGTATTTTTCCATGATATATTCTGATGAATTATTAATAATTGTAGCAGAAAACTCTTGCTGCCTGTTCCTGAGAAACTCAATATAACTTGAGTTGGTTGGCTCTTCAACACCAGGCCCTGACGAATGACACATTAATTCATTTTCTAATGCAAGGCCTTGATATATTTATAGATATAATATTGGCTCCCGAAGTGCTTGCAGTTTTACCAAGAGCATTGCTTTCCTACAATCATCTTACTACTAGAATTTAAATTGAACAGTTTTTGGGATCAGTCTAAACTGCAATAGTGTTTTACCTTTACAAACTCTATTTAGACCAGGCTAAGGCCTAATATTGGTCAGTGTCTGAACTAGCAATCCAACTTCTAACATTCATTGTTATGATGCTGCTTGATAACATCCTCTCAAACCGTAGAGGCATGTTCACAGTGTATTCTTTTTCATGCATTTTCCCTTACTATTAAGAGCCAAAAGGTGAATTAAATTAGTGAAATGATATAAACTAAACCCAGCATAATGAAAGTTTTTTTTGAACCTCCTTCCAAAGGTTCAACAGAAGCAGCTCCAGCAGAGGAAACTCCAGGTGAGTAACTTTATGAAGAGAAAACCAGAGCTCATTTCTGATCTCGTCCTCTATTCTAACATCCCCCTCTCTCATTCAGCGCCCACAGAAGAAAGTTAAAGCTACGCTGCAGCTTCATCTGGGAGAACGGAGAAACTCCTGTGAACATTTCACAACACAATTTCAGGAGGGATGCTTTAAAAGCAAGATAACTTATCAATGCTAGCCTGTTGCCAAGTTGCAGACTGACTGATCTTTCAGATTGGGGTCTAGAAAACATCACAGTGCCTTTCTCTTCTTCAGTGGTGTTGGGAACTGCTATTTTTGTACATACTTTATCTTTCAGTGATCTTTAGATGAGATACATGATAACTGATGGCTAATAACTTGTAAGAAAATTTATACAAACAATGTATGAAAATGTATACATCGATGCCTTCTTCCAAAAAAACGGGGTTGGAAATGTATGTGTGGATCCCAATTAGATAATATTGATAGCATTCATATGTATTTAATTTGTACTTATAGATTAATATAAGAGAAATCTCTGTAAATGCACCTAGGCTATTATACCACAGAATAACTAATAAATCATTCACTGTGATCATGCAAACCAAGTGTTAGCTCTTCTTTAAACTCTGAAAATGAAGATAAAATGAAGATAAACACAATACCTTTGAAAACAAGCCTTTGCGTTTTATTAATATGCTCTGATGTTTAGTGTGATTAATGTGAGAAAAAGAAAAACATTGAAAAGTCTTAATAAAATGCTTAATACTTAATCCTGAATTATACTGTATTGTGGAATAAAGGAAGCGGGTGCAGTGATAAAGTGCAAATCTAAGAGCAATACTACAAGTGCACCACATATTAACTCCCAGGAAATATTACAACCATTTCTCTTTGCACAGGAATGTCTTTCTTCCACATTATAATGGCCTGTATCAGGTTTAAGGCTGTCATTGATCTAAATTTACAGTTTATGCCGGCTTGTGCCGATCAGTCATGAATCTGTAATGGGTCCCAATACAGCAACTGCTTCGATCTCAACAAGGCCACCCTTCAGAAATTAAGAAAAATTAAAAACATATTAAAAAATGTGCCAATGCAAACATGAACACTTAAAAGAAAAGGCATGTTCTTATACTTTTTGTATAAATAAACAATTTCAACTGAATAGACTGAATTGGTACTTTTCTTTACATTGCTGTGAAAATGATCTGAAGTGGTTTGCAAGCGTTTCCTAATGAACTTTGTTCGTTACATTAAAGTGAGCAAAACAGTAAGTCAGTCTACATGTTTCTGCTCAGGTTTGAATATTGGAAATCCTAAAACAAAGCAGAGCATGTGATTGGTTTAATTTAATATGCCTGTAATCATGGCAATCAAATTACAATTGAAGTTATTTTAGAGCTTTGATAAATCTGGAGGATTATAGAATAAAAAAGCACTTTGCTTTAGTCTGCGTCCTCCATCCCTGTATACTTACCCGGGGCAGAGCAGCAACTTGGTAGGCAGCCCTGGCTGGGAAGTTTTTGGTGAAGACTAAACAGAGAAACAAAGGGTCTCTTAATTCACTTATGCTGACGTTACACACTTTCTCTGCGTTCCTGTCTAGGACAACGAACACGAGAGCGTGAACCCTCTGTATTTCCTATACAGAGATCAGTCACTTTGACCTTAAAAGGCTGGCGACAGCAGTTCCTGAGTATTAAGAGTGTAGAGTTTCTCCTTGATAAAATAAAGACACTTGTTCCTCTTGGCCTTCGTCTACGATAGCATTCATATCTTATTGTGAACAAGTGAAACATCACGAAAGTCATGATGTGTTATGTCTCAGTCCATGGTGGGTGATGGAGAGCTCTGTGTGGTGGGAGTCAGTGCAGACAGGCTGTCTGGAACAGAGGAAGCTTTATTTTCACCTCACTGCACCGTATCCCCTTACACACAGACACCACTATTGAATTACAACTCTGCATGATATCATTGAGGCAATACCAAACACTAGCCAAAGATGCCATTGTGCACCCATTGACCAATAAGCAGTAAGGGTAGGCACCTACCTTATTGATTATTGAGTATTATAATACTGGAACAACTGAAACATCCTTACAGATGCTGCAGTACTGGTGTTTTAAAATCTTGTTGGTTTGCTCTGTATTTTAAGCAGTAATATACCACACTCAAGCAAAACCCACGACTGTAGGTACAGTAGTAGTACACTATATGTCCAGCCCTTTCACTAGTGATGAAGCACCATAAAATGAGTTGGAGTTGTGTTTGTGATCCAGAAATAATCATCCATCATGAGTACCTAACCTCACTAATGCTCATGTGTCTAAATACAATCAAATCGACACAGAAATGCTCCAACATCTAGTGCCTTCCCATAAAACTAGAGCCAGTAGCAAAGGGAGACTCCTTTTTAATGCTCTTGATTTTAGAACACCGCTTTTAGACCCTGTTAGCACACACTGGAACAACAGTGCCACCGTGTGGCAGTTTCTAAATGCAGTTGTGCCTGTGACCAAAGCTCTGTTGGTGATGGGCCTTACTTACATTGCTTATACACTTCATTGACATTATTGAAGTCATTTATGTCTGCCAAAAGCACGGTTGTCTTGACAACTGCAAGAAAAAAAAACAGCAATAATGCAGTATATGCAAGAAATGCAAATGTTAAGACAGAATATTTAGTCTATTAAAATGGACCCACCGTTTTCATATCCGCATCCAGCTGCTTTCAGAATTTCCCCCATGTTAATAAGGGCCTTTGAATGGAAACAAAATTATTTTTTTAATCATGTATTTTTTATAAAAATATGGCAGATCTGTCCTAAACTTGATAGGATGCACTAAACTGAAAAAGGCTTAATGGTCATTCTCACCTGTTTGGTCTGAGCCTGCACCCCTCCAGCGACCAACTGCCCCGATGCCACGTCCATGCCCAGCTGCCCGGAGATGTACATGGTGCGATCCACCACCACCGCCTGGCTGGAATTGTAAGCAAGTACCACACATTTTAACAGACTCTACACTGAAATGACAGCAAGTTCCACTTGAACTTTGTACTCTCCTGCCCCCTGCTGTAATACTGGTCAGACTCCACAAATGACCTACATTTAGTTTATTTCACTGTGGGATCATTTCAGACTGAATAATATGAAGAATAATATGAAGGCAAATCATCAGAACCTGAAAGATCAAAAAATAAAAAAATAAAAAATATTTATTTTCTACAACAGATTTTTACTTGGAGTTTCAAAAGCTGATATAAAGAGGTCAATTCAGACCTATTCTCTCCAGTAATCCACTTAAAACAATACAAAGTTTTAGAAGCTGCCAAGCTGAATAGAGCCCTTATAGTGTGGGTGAATCTGGGCACCTTGCTGCTGGTCATTGGTTGACACGGTCCCTCCCCTTGACCACATCGGTAAAAACACATAATTACATAATTCAGTAAAAGTTTAAGTGGTGGACAGCTCTACAGCAGGGTGATGATGTCTCTTGCATGATGCAGCCTTTCCCAAATCTATGCTATTCCTGCAGAGAGGAGCTGTTCTCACAGATCTACAGACTGTGCACCTGTTCATGCCAATATATGAGGCACAATGAGCCCAACATACACTTAACTAAAGGCATTAAAATGCCAATATATCGGTAAAGTGCCACCTACCTATATATGCCCTGTCTAACTGGGGCTTTAGATGTAAATGGGATTTCTCTTCGAATAGCAGCCATCTCTTGCTTGTGCAGAAAAATGAACAAATGTCTTTGCACAAAGTTTTCTCTCGACACGCCTCCATGAACAAACACCACACTGATCATTAACTTTAACTCAGATACGGCATCAATATGACTCCAGATAGACAGAAACTACACAGAGGGTGGCCCACGTGCCTGCAGTTTCAGAAACACTACTTTGACCAATATGTTCTAGAAATGTTTTATTCTGTACCTGTAAGGCCCAATTGCAGCAGGTGCGGCAGCAGTGTTGATGATCCTCCTTATTAGTGCAGACATGGCTCACAGCTCGTTTCTGAGGGGGAAAAGAAACCTGTCTAGCTTTTGAAGCTCCTTTTTCCTTTTCCGACAAGCCACGTCCCTGGCTCTGCTCATTAGCCAATCACAGCACAGCAGGGAAGATATCTCAACCAATTATATGGGAGGAGGGGTTATATTACGCACCCATTGGGCGACGTTGTGGGAATATAGGTGGGTTACGGTTCACAGTAAATGACCTGTAATAACCGTAATAATCCAGATATAAACGCACGTCAAATATCTTTGGTCTTTGAGTTTCTATTGAAGATGGAGTCTTCACAGAATGACACATCTGTTATTCTGTCCAGAAGTACAAAGGGAGGCCTTTTAACCAGAGCACCATTAAATAACTTTAAAATTAGTTTGGGGCGGTCCTTGTGAACATGCACATAAATATATTCTTGTATAATACAGAATTTTAGCAGCAGCAGGAACTTTTACTCAATAAACGTTATGCATGAATATAAATACCCTATCACTCTTTACATTTCAAAGACAATTAAAGCTCTAATTTACCTTAAAACTGTTTAACAGATGTTATAGTACATCTATATAATTTGCATTTATTGCAATTTTGTATACTCAATCATGCTTAATGAAGAAAAAAGCATGCCTGGTCATATTCTGAGTCTGGATTTTCTTTCACGTATGGCAACACAAAGTGGCTAAAGCGAAATCAGAGATACAACATGTTACTCAAAGTCTACATAAGCTGAAATGAAAGACTCATGAGTCAAGAAACGGAACTTTATTAAGGATCTATTGCAAGAAAACCTTTCACCAAAACAGCAGTTTTCTGGGAGACCTGAAAACTTCGGACTTTTCCTTAACTACTGTCAATACAAAATATCACACCATACGAGTTTTTTTTTTTAGTCTGTAGAGCTGTAAAGACTTAGAGGGAGGTAAGAGGAGCCTGCTTTCAATTTCTTTAAAAAAAAAAAAAAAAAGGTTTTCATGCAACAGCAGCAATAATCGCTATGAAGAATAATAAATTAGAATATTCAGTGGAAATGTGCCTATAGTACATGAAAGTATGAAATATACTGATAACTCACAGAAGAAAATTATAAGGCATTTGAAGAACAATCTAACTTCATGAGCAAGCCTCTGCAAAACCAACACAGTCATTAGAAAAACCATACTTCACACAATCAGAAGTTTAAAGACAATATATTAAAACATCCGCATAAAGGTCCACATACTACAGCATTCAGTACTGTCCTCTCGTACGTAATGTTTTTAGTTGCATCTTTTAGTACATGTTGGTTACAGAGATGTTTTTCCATTTATTTTCGGTTGTGGTATTGCTTAGGTACCAGTAACAGACATACCAAGAATAATGCTGGTAGACATAGAGGTTACATTATAAAAGTCAGGAAATCAACCAGTCCTTGACAAAGGAAGAAAAAGCAGCCCCTGAGATAAAGTGAAGGAGTCTGAGGGCATTTACACTTCTTCACAGGAGTGTTTACCGTATAGAACATGATTCAGGAGGCACTAGCAGAGAAAGAGAAAACAGAGCAACACAAAAAGAGAATTCAAAACATTCAAACATGAGGAAAATGATATTTGGAGTAAGAAGATAAAACTTAAATAGAACATGCATATTTACAGAGCAAGATTGTGTCCGTACAACAGTCTTAACAGAGGGCGTTGGGGAGGGGTGGTCATAAATTGCTCTATTTTTTCCAATTACTGCTGCCAAGGAGGTGCATACAAAATATAATTCAGATCCTTTTTCAATCAGTGTCAGTCGACTATAACATGGTCCCATAACATGCTGTACTCTTGGTTCAATTCTAGACAAAAAGTCCTTCTTAGATGATAAATTTGGGCTGACCACTGAAAGCTCTCTAAGGCCCTTGAATGATTGTCTTTGGTTTTGCTTGTTTTTTTTTTTTTAACTAAATGCTTAGACATCCAACAGTCTGACCTCTTGCGTGGTCACCTTTCACAATGTCCGACACTGTTTGCTGTAGTAGCTAGAGAAATAAATGTGTAAAGGGAAATAACTGAGAGGCAAGAGGACATAGGGCACCCCTACCCCCAAGACTCATGTTCAGGTATGAACAACTTAGTTTTTTCCTGCTCTGCACTGTTCACTAAATTTCAACTAACTAAAGGCTGGGAATGTTTCTTCATATAAACGACTGCAGTCTCTATGTAGATTTTGATGCATGCAGCAGCATTTCCCTTACAGTCGTATTAGATGTGGCCGTTTAATTTTGTATACTAGGACCTACTAAAAACGAGGCTCAGATCTCAAGTGAGTTTTTTTTTTTTTTAAGAAATAAAGGAGAAAACTAAGCACTCTCATACTTAGCCAGATGCTCCCCTGTCCAACAAATAGCAGGAGGCTTACAGTAAGAGGCTGGATGTCAGTACTAAATCTGAACATAAGACTTCAAAGGGAACGTATCTGGCCTGCCAGTTTCAAATTTACTTCACTGATCTTTCTTTCTTCAAACTCTGTCTTAGAAGTTCTGCTGCCGACGCTTCTTGGCATCCATGGCATCGAGGATGGGCTGCCGTTTAGCCGTGTAGCGCTGCCTCAATTCCTCGATTTCTCGTTCCATCATGGGGTCCAGGGCACTGAGACGCATCTGCAGCTCCTCAAAGTCTAGGTTTTTCAGCTATGCATAGACATAAGGGCATGTAAAATGTAAAAAATCCAATAGTCACATTCCATTTTAATTATTTCTTTCTAAAATATTCATATTAGCTGTTCTGACATTATGCATGTCTTATACTGGTCATAAGAATAATTTTCCTTTCCAGTATTAACACGATTTGAGTTTCTTGCATAGGCTTTATCTTCACCAATTACAAAGCTGACGCCAACGCCATTTAGCCTTTATCTACATAATGCTTTCCTGTTTGAAAGATCTTAATCTCCTGTACAGTTAAGGCTTTTGTCGACTGCAGTGTATGTTGTCTTGTAGTATTGCGTAGTTATGTAGTCCTGTGTTGTTTTATTTCACTGTACATACGGTGACACACACCTACTTGACTTGACTTCCTGTGACAACAGTGTGTGCTGTCTATTTTACAAAGTCAATACTGGTAGGTTTGTACATGTAGATATGAACAAATATTAGCACTGAATTTTTGTGCTAAGTGGTACAAGCAGGCTGCAATCTTGGACAGAGGGATGCAAATGAAGCCAATGACAATACCACACCAGTTTTGAGAGTGTTCAGTGAATTCAGCTACTTTTTTCAGTGGTTTTATCATATTACTACCTATTTTCCCCCCCATCCTCACTTTAATACAACTGTTCGGTATGACGCAAACATTTAGTCTTTAAAACCCTAGAGGCATTCACAGACAAAGAAAATGACAAAATAAAAATATACTTACAAAATCAAAGTCTCCATCTTGTGGTACTTTCCAGTTGTCTGGGAAAGCAGTTTTGGGTATGAGGTAAGGGTCCTGCTGGTTGTGATTATAACTTTCCTGTGCTTTGTTTGAATCCTGCTTATCAAAATAGTCCATGAAAGATGGGCGCTGGGCTTGTGGTGCAGTAGGGTTTCCTATATGTGGAATTGAAATGAAAGTAATGAAAAATGAATGCATAAATTACATCTCATGAGATTCAAATAAAACAGCTTCTGTTTTGTGAAGGATTAACACTCACTCCTCATTGATCCAACATCTTCATCCTCATCTTCATCATCGCTGTTGATCACCATGGTGCCCAGGTCTGACTCCAGCATGGTGCTCCCATGCTCGATCATGGTCTGCGCCCCATCGCTCATTGTGCTTGTTGCCCGCATGGTGCCGGCACTCTCAGAGCCAGATTTCACCATGGTGTGAGAGTCCACCTCCACCTCCTCCTCCTATAGAATCAATAGACAGATAAGTCTAAGTGCAGGACTTAAGCCTCAAGAAATAAACAGTCTAAGCAGTCAAGCCTGCAAATACAAATGAAGAGAGAGCTAATCCTACTGAGTTCTCATCCTCCTCTTCAAGTTCTCTCTGCTGCTCTTGTTGTCTCTTCGCCTTCATATCCATTGATTCTGTGATTAAATCCCTCAGTATGGTCACAGGCTTAGCATTTGTAATGAAAGGATGCTGCAGAATAAAACAAAGTGAAATGTGCTACTGAAATGGGAATATGCAAGAAGAATAGTATTTTTAGTGCCAAAAGTTAACATTTATGGTTAAAAGACCATTTTAATCATACTGGTTTGTACTTCACACACCTGTAACAGCTGAGTAGCTGTAGCTCGCTGTTCAGGGTTTTTCACAAGACATTTCTTTACAAAATCTGTGAAATCGTCACTCCACAGTTCTGGCTTCCTGAATGTTGGAGGGGGATTTGTTGGAATCATGAAAATTGCCTAATGAAAAGAAGAAACCAGTCATGAAAATATGAAAGAGACACTTTTTTCACTATCCAAATAAAATGCTAAAAGTGTGTCCTTACTCTCATTGGATGAATGTCTGCATAGGGAGGTTTGCCCTCTGCCATTTCTATTGAGGTGATGCCAAGGGACCAGATATCTGCCACACAATTGTACCCGATTTCCTGAATCACCTCAGGAGCCATCCAGAATGGGGTGCCAATTACAGTGTTCCTCTTTGCCATTGTGTCCTTTGGTGTGTAAGCAAACATGTCACTGACAAATCAATTATCACATTGTTGAAGATGCTATAAGACCTAGCATCATAAAAGACCTATTCCACTTACGGTAAGTTGCCCAGCCACTCCAAAGTCAGCGAGTTTAGCATGTCCTTCTGTATTGAGGAGAATGTTTCCAGCTTTGATGTCTCTGTGGATTTTTCGCATGAAGTGCAAATACTCAAGACCCTTCAATGTGGATTTCAGGATAGTGGCAATCTCATCCTCTGTGAGCTGGACGAAAGGAGGAAAAGTGCATCATTATCCACCTACATCAAAATAGAAGGATGCGTTTTCCCTTATTTCTGGGTACAATGTAATCTACTTACTGTTTTGTTACGTAATCTGATAATATCAGATACAGAGCCAGCACCACAGTACTCCATCACGATCCACAAGTCTGTGTTTTTAAAATAACTGCCATAGTACTTCACCACATATGGACTAGACGAAAGATAAAAAAAAAAGCATTAATGTAAACATCTAAAAGCAATGATGGTCATAATATATTATTTCTGACTTTGTGCAGGATTGTATGTTGCTTAGTTAAGACCAAATACTGTCGGTTTATTTATGTATTTATAATGTGGCAGACACTGCACACGTCATAATATAATCCATGCTGAATTTACTGTGGTGAAAAAGAGGGAGACACACACTCACTCCAATTTATCTATATTATTTATGCATATACACACACCGTATAGAAAAGAAACAACCTCTTCAAAATGTTCATATTTTTTGCTTGGCAGCCTGAAATGAAACATTATTCAGCTGTGTTTCCTTATAAAATCCAACCAAAAGATATGATAGCTACAGTTCAGCAAAAAAAAAAAATCACTGAGAAGAATAAAGGACTATAACCACCTAAAAATACTTGCATAACTTGCAACTGATCAGGTGTAACTAATCACCTTCTCTTTTCTACACCAAGTTAACTGGCTTCCACCTGCGCTTGCTAGACAACTAACAGCAATCAACCAACTATGGGTGGCAAGGTAATGTCAAAAGATCTCAGGGAAAGTTGTGGACAGGCATAAGTCAGGACAATTTAAAAATGTAAAGGCATCAATCCCTAGGAGCACAGTAAAATCTATTATTAGAGTAAAGTCTATTATTAAAAAGTGTTTAGTTGTACTAGAAGCTGGATCAGACTGTCCCTCCAAACTGGATGGAAGAGAGAGGAGGAAACTAGTCATGTGACAAAAATATCACAAGTGCTCCACACATGTGACGTACAGGAGGTTTGGAAGAAAAAAAGTCACTTCTGCAAGAAGAAAGGTCACATTAATTCTTGACTGAGTTTTGCCAAAACACACCTTGAAGATTATGAGGCCTTGTGGAAAAAGGTGTTATGGTCAAAGGGGACCAAAATCAAACTATCTGGCCTCAACATCAAACATAACACCTGTCAGAAAGCCAATCGCAGCTCACCATACAAAGAACACCACACCTACACTAAAGCATGGAGGTGATAGCATCCTACTGTGGAGGTGTTTCTCAACAGCAGGGACTGGGGCACTTGTCAGGAGGGGATATCATACAGTCAAATTACTGAGGAAAACCTGCTGCACTGCTCTCACACTTGAACCCTATTGACAATCTGTGAAACTAACAATTCGGTATAGAAATATTGTATGAGAAGTATCCCAAAGGCAGTAATTTATACAAATGGTGGTTCCACCGAGTATTGGCATTGAGGATGATTCTCAGTGATTTGTTTTTTCACTTTTATTTTTTAAACTTGCTAATAGATCTTCCTTATCTTGTTTATTTGCATCTTCATTTCAGGCTGTAATACAAATTAAATGCAAATATTTTTGAGGGGGATGGTTGTTTTCTCTAGCAGCTCTGTGTATGTTGGTAAATATAGGCATAAAGAGAGAAAGCTATTATTTAAAGAGATAATAGTTTTCATTTTAACAAAAAAAGTACACAGGTAGGTTAACGGCAGTTCATATTACTTGGACATTAGATTTATTGCAATGTTCAAATGCTGAATCCAAAATCATCAAGTACAGCTTTTACCTGTCACACTGCTGCATGATGGAAATCTCCTTAATAATTTCTTGCAGGTCAGACTCCACAGGAACCTGCTTGATGGCCACTACCTGACCTGATTCTTTGTGGATGGCTTTAAATACACTGCCATAGGACCTATTCCAGCAAACATAAATAAGTAGGTTAACTCTGAATACATCACATACATTTAACTAATCACAAACGACCCCACTCAAAGTTAAACTGAATGGCTCAGCGAAATCTAACAAGTAATGGAAGCGATACACTATGTTTACATCAACCCTAAAAGAGGAAAATGCCTGTCTAGTTTGTAAATGAAAAAATTCTAAAAAGTTAACTTTATGGGGTTTCTATCACACTTCTTCCTGAGGTACATTACCCTTCTCCAAGCTTTTCAAGAACATCAAAGACTTCCTCAGGTTGCTTGGTCAGACTGTCTTCACTGAGCTTCTTCAACTTACTGTCAAAACGCACAATACAAACAGGATCAATTCAAAGCAGAAAAGGTATTGGTGACACAAGAACCTCCAAGTAAAAATGTTAGTTGCAGCTGGTGGACAAGTGGTTAGGGAGTTGCCCCTGCGATCAGTAGGTTGTGAGTTTGAATCCCAGGACTGCAAGTGGCACCACTGAGCACGGTACTGTGCACACACAATACTTCCCGAGCACCTCCCCATTGGTAGCAGCTCACTGCTTCATTTGGTAAATTGGGTAAATGCAGAGAAAGTATTTCACACTGTGGTGTGACTATATGAGACCACTTCACTTTTTGCTGTAAACACTGGTTAGCCAAGTTAGCCAGCAACCCAGGAAATACGAAAAAACGTGCATTATCTAGTCTTATATGGCGACATCAGCTATCTACTACTATTGGTCTCTAATTTGTGTTTTCTCACCATCCACCAGATATGATAATTGTTTATATGAATGAATCTCGACAGTAGGCCTGTCTGTTTACTAGCTCCGTGCTAACGGCACTTACTTTTTAGGGACCGGCTGATCCATTGTGCGTAAAAAGTCTAAGTATATTAGTGTACACAATCTTTAAAGAGCTAGAAACTTTAACTAGCAGAATACATCAAAAAAAAGGACAAATCATGACTTTTATCGTATTTCGAAGAACACTCGGTTTCTATTTTCATCCCCTTCTGCTCCTAACCGTCTGAACAGCACAGAAAAAACTGACACGGTGAAGTGAAACAGGCAGTCAAAATAAAAGTCCATACACGTAGCCTTGAACTGGGTCAAAATAGTGATTTACATATACATTCCTCACAAAAGTCACGAAAGTAAAATGAAGTATTGATATATTAGATGAGTTCAAATAATTAAACAAATAAATAAATAAATTAAAATAAATAAAAACTATCTATCTATCTATCTATCTATCTATCTATCTATCTATCTATCTATCTATCTATCTATCTATCTATCTAT
>JBBPDC010000141.1:16863684-16875845 GCA_037974485.1 Hemigrammopetersius urotaenia | reverse complement strand
ATATATAAATATAAATATGTGAAAGAGGGAGAGAAAAGAGAGTGAGATAGATAGAATAAAACGTATTCCTCAAAACTGTGCTAAATCAGATTCAGTCTGAAGAAAAGCAAAACATTAAAAAAAATTAGATCTTTGTCTCATCCGTCTACAGAACTTTCTCCCACCAGTTAATTGGACAAGTTGGACCAACAAGTTCAAAATGAGCATCCAGCGATTGAGACTGAATTGTTTGCATGCTTGAAAAGGTGCTGCGAGGGTTTAGACATGACCTACTTCCAAAGATTGCTTTGAGCTGTGAATCTGACAAGGGGTGGTTATTTTGATTAAACCTTCAGATCCCTTACACTGCACTTACAGTGTGTATTGTTTCATTGCTCAGAACAACGCAGTTACATTAATCTTTCTAAATGTTTCTATTTTCTAATGTTTTCTTGTCTTTAAGACCACTCCTCAGTTAAGCATTCAAATAACTCATCCCATAACCTCATAGTCCAGTACTAGCACAGTGTATTCTGAACGACAGCTATGCTAATTCTTTTCTTTATCCTTCTACCCATCCCGAGGCACCTGATGGTGCCATCTTCAGTAGATAAAGGCCAACCTTGTGAGGTTCCAGAAGCGCCCGGAAAATCCTGCTTTATGACGGTTGGAGCTACACATGTGCTGCCCCCGTGCTTCCAGTGATTCAGACCCCATCTACCCTTTGCACCTACTGACTCATCCCTGTACTGATCTGGACTTCATGTTAACTTAAAGAACTTCTGTTATATTGAACCCTCAGCTGCAGATCACACATGATGTTCTATAATCTGTATCTGTTATCACCCAAATGAGGATGGGTTCCCTGATTGTGTCCGGTTCCTCTCAAGGTTTCTTCCTATGCCATCTTAGGGAGTTTTTCCTTGCCACTGTTGCTGTCACCTTTGACTTGCTCATCAGAGGCATTTCATTCACACACATTCATACACACACATTTATTTCATTTATTTCATTTTGTAAAGCTGCTTTGTGACAATGACCATTGTTAAAAGCGCTATATAAATAAAACTGAATTGAATTGAATTAAGCTATGGACTAAACAGATTCTGTGGACAACTACTGTGGTCATGTGTCATATAAAATCACTTATCAGATGTACAGTGAGGTACCATTAACTGTACACTGATGCTGATTTCAGAGATAACACATCTGTCTGTACTTCTGCCTCTAGCAGATGTCAGTGCGTGTAATGTCAGAGCAGGCCATGCCATCAGCATCACCCGTCACTCATGGTCCTTGGTCACTGCCAGGACACAATCAGAGCAACCAATCAGTGAATAGAAGAGAAAAGAAGAGGTGGGGCGCTGCTTAGCAACTGATCATTGATCTGCACAGCATCGCTGTTTCTATTCTATTCATTTATTTATAATTTTGCATTGTTTGAATCTGTATATTAGTTTCAAATTCCTTTGTTTCAAAGGTGCAACAATGACAACATATAAAGGTGCATAAATAATAATAATAATAATAATAATAATAATAATAATAATAATAATAATCTGAACAGCATCACAGTCTCTATTATAGGACATACATTTTATTTTATTGCCAGCAATGAGGCTGTCGCTTATGTCTATATGTATGTATCTATGTATGAATATATGTATTAAGTTATTTATTTATAAGTGTTAATTTTGCATAGTTGGAATCTGTATATTAGTTTTTGTAATTCCTTTTTTTTTCAAAAGTGCAACAACAACAACAACAACATTTCAAAGCGCTTATATAATAATAATAATAATAATAATAATAATAATAAGAAGAAGAAGAAGAAGAATAAAGAGGGCATGCAGGACAGCCAAGTAGTCGGAGGGAGAGGGAGATGGGAGAAAGGAGTGGACGTGTGTTTCAGAGTGTGAGAGGGAGGGAGAGTCATCGGGGGGATGGGGGGGGGATATCAACCCGGTGCACAGGCAGCGGATTGCAGGCACCGCGTCAGAGACGAGAGGACACACAGCACGACACAGCTCATAATACCACAGGCAGAGCAGCCATAGCAGCAAAACCAGACGCTCCATTAAATCCTGCACACCAGGAGCAGGGGCTCCACTGACAGCAGCACTAAGGACACTTACAAGTGTCACACAGAGGGCAACTGTGTGTGTGTGTGTGTGTGTGTGTGTGAGAGTGAGTGAGTGAGTGTGTGTGTGTGTGTGAATGAGTGTGTATGCATGTGTGTGAGCACTGTTGTGACTGTGCAAGGCACTCTCAGAACAGCATTTAATGTGAGGAGTCCAGAAGAATGAGCCTTGACCCTGTGCAGGTCATGAAGGGCCAGGACCCCGGGCCCCTAAGCCCTCCTCCAGCATCTAATGGGGACAGCAAAGCCCCCTGGAATGACAGCGAGGGCTTCTGTGACAGCATGGGCCCAAAAAAGCCTAAATCAGTAAGTTCCTTCTGTGTCTCTTTGCTGTGATTCATTTGTGCATTCTTCATGAACACTTCAGCTGATACCACAGGATACTCAGTTGTTCTTGACTTAGACCTGCTGTTGATCAGTGCAGAATTTTACGTTATGTGAAAAGTCATTATTTAATTATTAATAGTTAATTATTTGTTTTATTTACGTATAATCTTAATTATTACTCAGTTACTACTTCATCATATATTTGACCACACAACAACAAACCCTTAAAATGCAGTCTTAAGTTTGTAAAAAACTCTCTTAAAACTTATTAAAATGTTTTATTACTTAGTAATTACATTATATTACATTGTAACAAATATGTAATTACAACTGTGGATTCATTACATAATCATTGATCTTAAGACTTACTGTTCAACAATTGCTATACATTGTATCGTAATTGTTTTTACATCTCATGCATAAGGAAGAATCCACTGAAAGGGTCGATCTTCTATAGCATCACTCAGAAAACTCTTTTTGACATCTTTACTTTTTATAGCAATGGCATAATTATTACTGTGAGGCTGGTAATTACTGTAATGTTCCTCCACTGATTTATTCTTTACTCTTTTTTTCTCTGTAGTCAAGAGAACGCAGGGGCAGCAAAATAGTTCTATACAGCACAGCACATCAGATGTTTACATTGCACACGTGCTTCTCAGGTCACCCCTGCAGCTGCTTATTCACTGCTCTCTCTCACTTTCTCTGTCTGTCTGTCTGTCTCTCTCTCTCTCTCTCTCAATCTATCTCCTTCTCTCTCTCTGTCTCAGCAGCTTATTCTATTAAAGAATAAATGCATGTGGCTTAGTGCTTCATAGGTCTTGCATACTGTTGGTGTTACAGATTTGTTACCCCTGATGCAAGTGAATCTGCTGTATTCAGTTACTCTGGCCTTGCCTGCTGGTGATTAATTTCTTCAGTGGATGATAATTAGGCAGCAGATAGTTTAGCCTTTAATGTTTTTGGCTGGGTTATGATGTTTGTGTCAGGTCTGTTAAAAGAGAAATGGAACACAGCCACATTGGCAGGGCAGGCGGTTGTGAGAGAGAGAGAAAAAATGAGAGGGAAGGGGAGAGAGAGAGAGTGGGAGAGAGAGAGAGAGAGAGAGAGAGAGAGAGAGAGAAGGAGAAAGAGAGGAAGGGAGAAAGAGAGGGGGCTGTTAAGTAACAGAGCTAAAAGTGGACGATAATTCCATTTGAGCTGCAGCAGGTGTGGATCATGTCAAGCAGGCCGCCTCTTATTTTGAGTACGCCAACGCTGCAGTCAGGATATCGCAATGCTGTCTGTCAGATGGGACAGCAATAAAAATGAGAGACTGCTGACGAGGGCAGGACTAAATATCAGTGTAACTTGCTGTACCCCCTCTACAAGTATAGAATGCACTGTATAGGGTGTATAGTTTATTCTGGTGTAGTTCTTTGCCTTTCAGCCTAACTTGTTCTGTGAAACACTACCTGATTATCACAGACAATAGTTGCAAATGTTTGAAAAATATTTTACTCTTGACATTTTACAGCATGTTGGGCTCTTGTCTCCTTCATTTTATGATTTTTTTTGTTCGATTCTAAAACTGAGGAGGCAAGATGGAATTATTGTCTGTGCCATGAAACAAATGTGGCATAAATCATTTAAAGTGAGACACCACAGGTGCATAAGCTGCATGAAGGTATATTATAAAAGATAGTTGACTACTGATATTCTTGCAAATAGTTTTTGCATTGGACATTTTGTGAAAAAATACATTTACATTTGCAAATGAGATGTTATCTATGGAAATAGGCTGAATTGTGCACATTTTTAAAAGCCAGAAATCTAATCTTTGCTTCATTTTGAAATTAAAATGTTAAATTTATGTTTTGTTTTTTTGTTTAGTGAAGAAATAGCCTGGTGTTTTACAATACATTTTCAGGCCATTTTAGTACAACTCCAGCATAAATCTAACTGTCCTTTTTAAGTAAAAAGTAGACATAAGTGGATGATCTAGTTGGATTCCACAGAAAGCAAGCTTTTCAGTGATATATGCCTTGGCTGTATCAAGGATGGGCAGAGCTAAGCCTTCATTAAAGTTCCTTTTGAAACATACCGTTACTTTTGAGTGGATGTTCTCTAAACACACTAAAAAATATACCAGTACCACTGGTTGACATTTTTTGTAATAAGTTTTGTTCACATCTGCCTGGGTGTCTTAACTTTAGATTTAATATCAAGTTGAATACTTAGAACAGGCAATTAAAAAGGTTTTTGCTTTCTTCTCAGTTCTTAAATTACTACAACAAATGTGATTTACTGCAAGTCTTAGCAAGTCAACCCATCTTAAATCTGTTTTCTCATTCAGCCAGGAAAATGAATGAGAGCATTTCCTTGAGCTATATTGTGAATGAGACATGTTTGTGTTTGGGTGACTGAAGCCATGTGTAGCTTTTTGAAGTGAACAGCCAGTTGGTCAGAACCCCACCATCCATGCCCTTCTCCTTCACAGCCTTTATATCTTTTCTAGTTCCAAGAGCCAATGTCCTTTCCCTACGCTATTAATAAACCTGTTTCCCACTTTACCCTTTGCTATCTTCCCTCTCCTCTCATTTGCCCAGTACCTGGTTTGCCTGCTCCATGTTGCACTGTTAGTCAGAGGAAACACCAGAGTTGTAAGAGTCACTAGAGAATACTTAGTATGGTTATATTATGAGATTACACCAATTATGGAACATAAAGAGGGTGCAGGGAACATTATGTTCATTCCATTCTTCATTTTATATTTTTGTTATTCCCTATACGCCTGCATTACAGACACAACAACTAATCACATATAGGACACAGTCTGGATTCCAGCAACAATCGGCATTTAACCTTCCAATCTTTGAAGGAATAATATAATGGAAATTTCTACAGTTGTATATGGAAATTATAGCCCATGCAATTAGAGCCTATCCCAGCGCCAATGGGCAAGATGCAGGGACTCACACCTCAGGGCTGACACACACACCCTATTTGCTTACACACTCACACCTATGGTCAGTTTAGAAGCCCCAGTTCACCTGACAATGTATTTGGACTGTGTTAGCAACCAGAGGAAACCCACCACGGTGAGAACAAGCAAACTCCACAAAAACAGCCAGGGCCCGGATTTGACCACCCAACCCTGGAGGTGTGAGGCAACATTGCTACCCACCCCATCATGGGACCCACATTTACATACGGTCAAATACAAAATAACTGAAACAAGTACACATTCTATAGAGGGAGAAAATGTAACATACAGAACAACAGAGCCCTCATATTTTATGGTCAAAATCAAATAAATATTCAGAAATTGGGCTTTAACATTTGCAGAAAATGCCGCATTTAAGTTTATTCTCTGTAGAAGATTATTACAGAAGTAATAACAAAGCAATAACAACAGCCTGTTTTATTCAAGGTTATAAAGACACTAAAAATGATAGTGTAAAAGTGCACCACAGAGAGGAAATACTAATGTGGAAAGTAAAAAAAACCCTTTAGATCAAAATAGTTTAGATTAGGCGGTTGGGAAAATACACAGTGCTTTATAACACTTAAGTAAAACCTTTAAATAATAAGATCAGTTTATATGTTTAATGGAAATCCCTTAAACACCCAAACCCACATTTATCTTGTTAATCACATTCATTATATTTAACTAGTTACTAGTATATGCAGTTAAAGGGACTGTAGTGAAAGGGCGATGTCACTGCACTATGAATACCATCTTTACATGACATGCATCAGGGGAGCTTTAACCAGCACTAAATCTATGTAAACAGTGCAGCAGGTCATATCTGTACTTCCTGTTTCAAATCCTCAATGCAGCTCTCCATCTCTGCTTTCCACTGGCATTCCATTCTACAGGCATGCTAAGATAAGCACCAACTTGAATAATGTTGTTTACCTTTATACTATTCATTTTATTCCCTGGTATTATATAATATACAGGAATATCTGTACGGTGCCTTTATTGTATTGTTTTTATGGAGGTTTCCATCTGTTTTTTTCATCATCTGGAGTCAGTCATTTGTCATATCATTATTTAGGTGCTAGCCTTTTCCGTTACTGTATTTGCATTCATACGACATCATACCTAAACATACAGTTTCTTTACACTCATTTCTTGACATGAAATGTGCTTTTGTAAAGGGACCAGTGAGACGGGCCAGGAAGGTGGAGGGAGGCATTTTCTTTGTAAGTATTCCAAGATGCGACAGTCATAGTCATGGTGGCTTCATCGCTGCCCTTTCATTAACATCCTGTTTCAGAACGGCTCTGTACTAAACGCATGGTGTATTGTTGGATCATACTAACAATAGACATGTTAATGCTTTTTCAGAAGCACTGACTTAACGTGAGGCTAATGTTACAGTGACTATATATGCAGTACAACTGAACACTGAATCACACTGCAATTCAGGTCACAAATCTGCCCAGATCTGACTGAGCTTTGGATCATTAGCAGTTTGTCTGGGAAGATTGCAGGCAAAAATTATTTTTGTATCCTGCCTGCTTAGAAATACATCAGTGCCCTGTGTTGTACTTTTGCTCCTATTTGGTATCTTCAGTGTTTTTTTGATGCCTGCTCTAGGCAAGCTACATTCAATAATAACAGCTAGTTTGCTATTCCTGTCAAACCTTCCCCTTTCAGTAATTCATATATAGTCTACAAATGAATGGAATATTTGTGCCTTTTTCCATTTGGAACAATAAATATTGGGTTACTTAATATAGATTCTCTGCAACATTACAGTTATTCATTGCATATGATATTACATTGCATTCATTTTTTGTTTTTTTTGTTTAACTTGAGAGCTATTCTTAGAACTTTCAAAGTTTAAGGCATCTTTGGTTGCGTCAGTAATAAATAATAATAAAGGAATACTGCAGTGTTTTTCAAACAGATATTATCTTGCCATATCTGGATCATCTGATCTGTTACCACAGACAGTAATGTTTAAGTGTTTTCCAGCACTCAGTAGAAGCACAGAAAGGCCCCTCGACTGGAACTTATAAAGACGTGAAATCAATACTTGACTTCTATTGTAGTCTTCTTTTCTGTTCTAAACTGAAATTATTGCTTGTGGTAACCAAACATTCACTACACATGTGCCTGACAGGTTAAAAATATTCCTTAAATATTCTGGGAATACTGAAAATTACATAGACACTTGTTTTCCAACACAGTTCAGGACTTCGATCTGCACTAACACCCTCTTTGTGTGTATTTTTGTGGGTAAATGGGTGAAATGTCACCCTGCAGCTACATAGGCCACATTTTGAGGGCACATGTCCAAACAATGCTGCTTTAGTTAATGACAGATCCTGAGGTCAGTTTGCCTGTGCCAGGCTTTTAGAGTAAATGCCACCCATCTTGTGGTGTTAGGTCCTATCATGTCCACAGCAACCTACAAGCTATTGTCAGGGCCTCCCAAGTTAAAACTTCATGACCACAGCAAATGGAGTTCTTTCAAATTCCCTGCCACCAGAATACCCCCCACCAACCCAAACCCATCCACCATCCCCAGCACCCACCATCCCCAGCACCCACTCACTCCTTTGGAAGTGATGCAGACTGCCTTGTATGGAATGCCAATCCTGTCTTCAGGTCCTTGGATGTGTTCCTGTGGGAGGTGCTGCAGTTTTTCACTCTGTCACACATGCTCTCAGTTTACGTGGCTTGTCCTTTTCACATGTCAGCCCCCTGAGAACACACTGATTGGGAGGCGAATGCTGGCTGCCCTGAAGATCATGCTGTACTGCACACAAACCCCACTATGGCTGGGTTGTCATGATCACTGAATTGCTGCCATAAATAAATCTTTCACATTTTCACATGAATACATTTTTGGTTGAAGTACATTATCAGTACTCTTTTGGCACTCATTTTACATAGATTGTCTGGTAAAATGGCAAATTTGTGAATACTGAGAAAAATAGCAGTATTTATAGTTATTAACCACAAAACAGCCATATATGTTGTCAACCCAGCTATTGTCATATTGAGAGAACAGTGCAAGTTTTTAGTGTAAGGTTCAGTTCCCTCTGTATTCTATCCTTTTCACATGTCACACAGTACAGTACAGAGCACACTATTGGGATGGGGTGGTGGGTTGTGCTGTGCTGTGCTGTACCCACTGCTGTACTCATGTCATTCTTCAGAATCCGCTTCTGAAGTTAACCTGTCCATCTTCTCCTTCTGCTGCCTGTAGCACACTGAGCATTCTTCAGTCAGCAAATATATGATTGACTGCATGTATGGCTGTGAACAGTATGTTCTGGTGTCAGTATCTACATGCTTGACCAGAAAACTAGCCCAACAGCATGAGAACATGCAGTGATAGAATTAGAATACTAAAGGATGATTGCATTTGTCTAAAACTGAATCCAAGCAGGAGAACAGAAAGGTCTCAGTACCAATAAATGGCCTGTTGCAGCAGAGGGTTTGTAAAATGATGATAACTGGTATAAGCTGCTTAATGTGTTGGACAGTAAATATAGTAATGTCACGTTTACATTCTTAAAAACCCACACTGACAGCCCAAAAGACATGCTCAAAGGGTGTTTTTAAATTGATGATGAGAGTTCTGCTTGGATGAAATAAAACCCTACAGCCCTGGTTATTGAGCATCCTTCCTTTGTACCTCATACAAAGTGTCTATAAACCACACCACCTATCCATATATCAAGTAAATGGAGAGCTTATTTTAAAGGGCAATGAAGTGTCAAATGGGAGGAATCCCCTGCTGCAAAAACCTCCAAACAGGACAGAACTTGCATTTTATAACATAGTTCCTAACAAGTAGCTGTCATCTCTACTGTTTCACCAGTTCTTGTTAACTGTCAGTGTAGCACACTTTACTTATCACTTATCAATGGATATCACTGATCTCATAAACCCTCATTAAACTTGCCATGGTGGTAGTATGATTGGTTTAAGCCAGTTCTTCTATGATTTTGACAAAAGAAAATCTCTGATATCTTTCTGAGGGAAGTATGGTTTTTCATTTATGGGTGAGTAAAAGTCTAGAATAGAAATGTTATTTCCAGTCCTAGACACTTTCCTGCTACGACACTTGTTAATTGCCAGGCTTAGTAGGTAAATTAGAGCAAGACAACACAACTGCATTCTATCTCTCCAAAAACAATGCCGAACCTCCTGCTGACAGCACATATTTCAATGTGATTCTCAGTGTCTTTACTTGCATTTGATGTACAGGACACTGCTCTCTATGAACCTTTCTTTCTGCATTCAGCCAAAGCCAGAGAATGCGGTCACGATAGCGGTTTCATCTCGGGTGCTGTTCCGCACGGAGAAAGAGCAAAAGGTGTTTGAAGAGAGAGGAGTGGAGGAGTACCTGAAGTACCAGATGGAGCATGAGAATGAGCCTTTTGCCCCAGGACCAGCATTTCCATTTGTAAAGGTAACAAAAAACAAAAAACTCCATGCTGACTGGACTATAGACTCAGAAAGACTGGGCAAAATGACAAAAAATACTTTTAAAAACATTCAGGATTTTTCTTTAACATTTCACACACTGCAGCAAATCTAATTAGCTAGGCCTAGCTATATAATATCTATAGTGTGCTCAGAAAAGTGTGATTAGATATAACGTCATTTCACCCATCCCCATTGTAAAATCGATGCTACATTCCAGTGTTATACTACATGTAAACTGTAGTTAAATGAATGTTTATTTACATTATTAATTGAAAATATTGGCTTCAATTAATTTTGAGCTGTTAAGAGCTAACAATTTAGCCTAAGTATATCCAACAGCTAACAAAACTGTTATCTTAAAATTATTTATCTATCAATACTTATTACAACACATCAAGATAAACAAAATAAAACAAATTTACACCATTCTTTTATCATTCATATTTTAGTAAACATAATTTAGTTAGTTTTCCAAATGTGTTGAACTGTCCAGTGAATTAGGACTGGTGGTATTGCCTCCCAGGATTGGGTGTCATGTGACTGTGAGAGGAAGGGAGTCCCAGCTAGGAATTAGGTGTGACAAATATGGGGAATAAAAGTTTTGGAAAGAAATACATTGTTTTTTTGCACCAGACTTTTCTATTTGAGGGAACAGAGCCATGTCACATAACACTGAAGGATGTTGACATTATATACAGGATCTCCACATTTGTGCTCTTTCAGGCCCTGGAGGCGGTTAACACACGATTACGGGAGCTGTATCCTGACAGTGAGGAACTGTTTGATATTGTACTGGTGACCTACAACCATGCACATGTAGGAGTGAGGCTTATCAACACCATCAATCATCACAGTGAGTGACCGTTATTCTCCCCTTCACCTCAGTTAACACAAAAACATAATAAAACATATCAAAATCAGAAACGTTTATAGATCCCAGAGGTAATTGCTTGATGCCATAAGAAAATAGACATAAGAGATCCCTAAGGTGGCCAAGTAATCAAGTATATTGTTGTTCTATCTAAGTTTCATGTGTCTTAATGCAATCCCTTACTGCCCTAATTGCCCTAATGTCTCTGCGGTTCTGGTGTACGTCTTATTTTCTCTATCTTCTGTAAGGCTTATAATAGCACATTATCTCAGTTGCAGCTGCTGGGCGGCATCTGTAAAACAGCACTGGAGGCAATATCAGCTACACTGTAACTCAGTACTTTATCCACAAAGGGCTTAGAAGATTATTTACACTTTTAATCCATGTATAAGTAGGACAGACATTGTATTGGCTGGTTATGGTGAGATTCTGAAATCAGTTGCTTTGCTTCTTTCTCAAAAACAGTGAAAGCTGGGGTCTTTCATGTTTGTAAACAAAACAACACCAACTTCCCAGTCCTCCCAGCTGCGTCATCACCGCTGACCTCAGCTAAGTCTCAGATAGACTGATAGGACACCCTCCGCTGGGAATATTACGAAAGGGCCGTTTCGCTTCTGTGCTGCATTTAAAAAGTTTATTTAACAGCGGGATTCAAAGAAGTCAGCGTACCCAGTTCTGACCATTCAGCTTGGGAACAAAAAGCAAGCTTTGCAGGGATGTTCACAGACATGTGACTTTCAGTGTCTGTAGTGTCAATACTTCAGTTTTAATTCTGATTCACATTTTCACAGTGTTTGCTAAATTTCTGCATAATTCGCTCTTTGGGGAAAAAAAACCAAAGTTATTCACAGTGTTTTGATGTGAAACTGTGTATTGTAGAGAAACTTACTCACCTAGGTTCCTTTACTGTGGCAGAGTGGAACCATGAGTCACAATCTATACAACACAAATGTATATTTTGAGCTTTATTTTGTCGGTAATGTTAAAGTGGTAAATCTAAAAAACATGTATCTTTAGGGACTGATTTGCATTGCAGTGCCCTGCATGTTCCCTCGTCTATGATTTTTTTTTAAAAATGTCTTTAAAACATACATATCAATATTATCTGAAGACACCGGGCAAGGTTTTATAACCATCTTATTTAATAGTTTTCTGTAAGGTAGTTTTAGAGGTATTAAACATTTGAATGCCATCACCATCACCATTTCTTACTTGGTAAGTTTTTCTAGAGTAGTGCATTTAACCATTTTAATACTGAAGAAACTTTGGGGGAATTGCTCTTTAAGGAAACACGAAGAAAGGAAAGTGGAGAACATTCCATGATATATCTGTCACGTTCCCCTCCCGTCCATGTGTTGGGGACCTGAGAGAACCACGGGAAGCCGGCATGCTGGATTCAAAGTGTT
>JBBPDC010000141.1:16821092-16859951 GCA_037974485.1 Hemigrammopetersius urotaenia | reverse complement strand
TGGGGTTTCTCACTAAGCATGGTACAACACCAAGGGGATGACCAGTATAGGTTGACTAGGGGAACACAGGAACAACCACACAGCGGAACATGGGGGAACACAGACTCCTAGGTATAACTAAACACAGACCATAAGGGCAAAAGCAAAACAGAACACATGACATAACAGAACTCAGGATCTTCAGCAAACGCTGGCATCAGGGCAAACAGAAAACAAGCAAAGAAAAACAGAAAAACAAGACATGGCACGGTCACACGAGTCCCAACCGTGACAATATCAACAGAATATTTCGTGATATTCCTCACTTCAGCAGTATGTGAGCAGTAATATGTAAAATGTATGCTTAAATATATAAAAATAAATGTATATGACCGCATTTTAGTGAATAGTGGACTGTGTGTTGCTAATGCAGTGCTAATGCTAATTATTAACAAACACAACCATCTCAGTGTCATTAGACATTTAATGTAAATAATTATTACATTATCATATTTATCAACATATTTTTCAAACAAGTGATATAATACATGTTATATGCATCTCAGTTGAGGGTGTACTCAATAAGCAAATAAGGTAGGCCTGAAATGAGCATATATGGGTCAAATCTGTCATTTGTCTTGATGGGATGTTGTATATATAAATATACCCAGCTGGCCAATCATATCTTCCCACAGAGATGTACTGCAACTCCTAACCTTTGTGCTATAAAGCAACCACTTCCTGCTCCGTTCCCTACTGTGACCCATCTGTGTGTGCTTTGATCGTCCTGGTGGCAAATTCACAAAACCAACAAACAGCGGTCCATCCTCTGGCCGCTCTCTCATTAACAACAAGAAGAAGATACTGACTAACATTTCAGTAGTATTGTTTTTTGTTATTTTACATTACATCTGGATGAGTAAGAATAACAGGAGTTATTTGATGGAAAAATATCTCTTGAATGGCAGCTTTATGAGAGAAGAAGAGTAAATATTCGACTAATGTAAACAGATTTAACTAAAAAGTTACTTTGACCCTTTTCATTCGTCAATTTGTAATGATATGATATCATATGACACAATATGATAAAGGAGGTTGTAGTGCAGTAGAGTTCCAGAACCAATCCTCAGATGAGCTGCCCAATTTTAATGAATGAATATTTGAACTAAAACATCAAGGAGAAGGTTGGAAAGTCTCCCACGCTCTGTTGTTCATCTCATGGGGAAATGTGTGCTTTAGGGTTCTTCCTGTACCCCCGACTCTCTTAAAATAAACCAGTCAGCTACCGGCTCAATTGCTTATAAACTTTCACACTTTCTAATCTACAGACTCTCATCTCTCTTTTCTTCAACAAGTCAACATTCCTCAGTGTTCCTAAGTGTTATCAAATCTATTATTTACTTCGGTTTTCTTCTAGACAGTGCACTAGGCCAGACACTAAAAAAGTTTGAGTTCTTGTTGCATCTCATGAAAACAAATCAGGTTGATAAAAGCTGGTTTTAATAATCTGTCACAGCTGTACTTAAAAGAGCAATTTTTATGAAATACAATGATGTTTATTGGCTAAATGTTAATTTTGTCAGTATACAATCCCTTATATATGCTTACGTTCTGTTTGCTTAATTACCTATTGACTGTAAGAGTAATTTTTTTATTTCATATGCTCAGTGTGTCTAACTGTGTGTTTCTAGACTGACTGGCCTTTACAGTGACAACTTTGTAACAACTGTACTAAAACAAGTTAAAAATCGTATGGAATACGAATACAGTTTTAGTAAATTATGTCTGATCAACAACATTACCTTGTTTGAAAGCTACAATTTGATTACTTGGAAATCTTTTCCATATTTCAGATGGATTTAGGTTTAGTGTAATACAGATTAATACTCTATAGGTCAGTTTCCCAAGCCAGGATTAAACCTAAGCCTAGACTAAGAAGAATGACAAATTCTGATTCACCATTGAATTCTGATTCACCATTGAATTCTGATTCACCACTGATTCACTAGCTGGCTTAATCCATGTCTGGGAAACCCGTTAAGGTACATCACACTCTCTGTCCACACTCTATCCGTCAGCAGCATGATGCAGAGATGATAAAGATTCCACCTGCTGGACTAAGCCTTCAGCTGAAACACACACCACAGTCACACTCTCCCAGTGATACCTGCTGATGACTTCTCCTTCTGGATGTTTGGCCCGGGCACTGATACCGGTCTCATGCAGGGTGTCATTAGCTAAAAAAGATGCATACATCAGACTTTCCCACCAGTGTCTGTTTCCCACCACCCGAAATGTACACATAGATCTCTCGGTATTCTGGGATGATACAGCAGTGACAAAGCCTTTTAATTAAATGTCTGGGTGACATTTGGCTCTAAAAGATTAAGCATTAGAAAGAAGACTACTGATTGCTTTGTTGTTTCACAAAGCTGAATAAAACGCTGTACAGCCTAATCAGTTTATTCTTGTTTATCTCATAGTGTTGCACTGTTTATTGATTCAGGACATCAGTGCTACTGTGCTTTCTTTTTCAACACACTGTTCACAAACACATTCTTCAGCTAACCTTCAGCTATGAAGCCTCCAGAATGGATAACCACAGTGTATAAACTGACTGTAACTCTCCCTTGTTTACAGACCTGTTTATTGAACGGTTCTGCATGACTGGAGGCAGCAGCCCCATCGGTTACCTGAAAGCATGGCACACAAACCTGTACCTGTCTGCTGATGCAGAAAAGGTCCAGGAGGCACTGGCTGAAGGTGAGCAGACCAGACAGAACCAGACAATGCACTAAAATGCAAAAGTCTTATGATAATGTGGCACTATTATTATTTTAAAATGTTTTAAATAAAAAACAAATGTTTTTTTAAATAAAAGAAATCAGTAATTAGAGAGGCTAATCAGAGTGTTATAGCAACTGTACACAGACATTTGGAGTTTGTACCTGATTCCGGCAGATGTGCTGAAAAGATATTGCTGTTTTGCAGTCTTCAGTAATGACTTGAACTTCAGTAATGACTTCTGTTTGCACTGCAGTTGAAAAGTACAAACCTGCTGCAAAATATAATGTGCTTGTTCTGTTAGATTGTTAAAACCAGTAGCTACCTAGACAGGTCATTATATTGTTTCATTGTTGTAACTCAGAGAGGGCTTTCAAATGTGATATTAACTATTGATTGACCCCTTTCGTCCAATATTATGACCAGCTGTCACTGACCGTACCTTAACATCATTTTAGACCAATTGGAAGCTGTAGAATTCCATTATAGTATATGCGAGATGTAAGCGTTCCATTAAACGCAGGTGATTATAGCATTGATATTCTGCACAAATGGGTTGGCCTTTATTATCCCGGTTTCATAGTCACCTCAATACTAGGCATTACATAATCATTTGCAAGTTCTGGTTTACAAAAGCCCATTCTATGTGGCATTCATCAGGATTCAATCTGGGTCCAACCCTGTTCCCTCCCTATGAAGAATTAATGTTTTATAGGTATGCAGCTGTGTTTCATCCATCAACCTTTTGACTTGCACTTGCATCTTTTTAATGAACATTTAAAAACATGTGAGTGTTACCATTTGCTACGTATTGAGTGTTCTGTATGTGTGACAATCCAATGACCTATTTGCAATGCCACCCACTAATGGGTACAATTCATTACTGGCTTTTAAGTGTCATAGATCTGACTTGTTCACCCTCCATATTGAACTGTAGCCAGAGCTACTTGTTTACTCCATTGACTTCTTTTTCTTTCTTTTCTTTTAGATATTGCGGCAGCCACTATGTTTATGCCAGAGAAGCAGATAGAAGTGTCAGAGACCCAGCTGAGAGTGGCATTTGATGGCGATGCTGTTCTTTTCTCTGATGAATCAGAACGTATATTCAAAGCTCATGGTCTGGACAAATTCTTTGAGCATGAGAGGGAAAATGAGAACACGCTGCTGGACCATGTATGCACTGAAATTCAGTTGCTTGTCAGTGACAGTACACATGTTTAATTCATGCTTTGGATGCATTTATTTTTTATACATTTTTTTTTTTTTTACACTTTTACACATTTGTTTATTATGATGGATATCCTCATAGTAACAGCTGTTGTCTCATTATTCAGTATTTACAATAAGATTTCTTGTTTGCACACTCCACTCCACACATCCCATAACACAATAATGAAATAGAGATTAAATGGTTTAGTATTCTTTCAATAAAAATGTGTTTTTCATATTTATTTTCTGCCTGTCTAACTCTTAGGGCCCACTGAAAGGTTTTCTTGAAGCCCTGGGAAAGCTCCAGAAGAAGTTCTATGCTAAAGGTCACCGGTTAGACTGCCCCATTCGCACCTACTTGGTAACTGCCCGTAGTGCAGCCAGCTCAGGCATCCGTGCCCTAAAGACTCTCCGTGCCTGGGGACTGGAGACAGATGAAGCCCTGTTTCTGGCCGGGGCCCCCAAAGGCCCCATGCTGGAGAAAATACGACCCCACATCTACTTTGATGATCAGATGTTCCATGTAGAGGGAGCTGTGGAGATGGGCACTATTGCTGCACACGTACCTTACGGCATAGCACAGAAATACCCTCATAAAACGGGCACCAACTCTGCCAAGTAGTATAGGCGAACGAGACCCCGGCATGGACAGCAGTTTAAGCAATTTCCTCCGGGATCAATAAAGTTTTCTGATTCTGACAGTAAAGATTCAAATGAGTGCCCTGGCCTGCATGCCCAGATGCCCAGCAGAAAGCTTCTTGCTGTGGGGAGATACTGTTTCTGACAAGATGCCATGTTATCACACAACAATGTGCTGCCTTTGTCTGAAAACAGACTGTCCTGTCTTCACTCTTATTCATACTTATTTTTCTTATAGTGTAAATATCTGCAATTAGAAGCATGTTCACCTGCTGAGGTGAACATTCGATATCCTCAGTTCATTTACACGTGAAACAGTTGAAGTTAACTGAGTGCTTTCTTGGTGTTTAAAGTGATAAAACTGTGTACAGAATTGTAAATTTGTGTACAAAGGAGCTTTACTTCATGTGATGGAAATATACTGTAACTTTCTATGTTTGTTTATAGTATATTAGATGGACTGTCTTGTTGTTTACAGTCTATTATGTGGTCTGTCTTGTTTATTCATGTCATCATCTGGAATGAAGCATTGCAGAACCTCTGCAGTAGAAAGCAATAACATCTTGATAAAGTTGTGTCTATAGAGATCTGACAGACTGATCAGAGCTTGTTTCTGACATGATAATGAAATCCTAAAACAGCAGATATCATTGCCTGTTACATGCTCTAATATCCACGACAACTGATTTCCTTGTAAATGGAATAGATTTCACCAATGAGAAAAGTGCAATCAGAGGTCAATTTTAGGGGCAAAATACAGGAAAGATCTCTGTGAGTGAAGGTGACTACCACTGTTATCAATAAATTAGCATCAGCATTGAGTTTCTCATCACATTACAATAAACTGAAAGTATATTTTCTGTATTTTCTTTTCTATTTCTAAATTAATGTCACCATCTAAGATTAAATCTACAATAGATCTAGAATAAATGAATCTTATAGATGCAAGCACAGATGTAAAATATTTTACCCATGTTTGACCATCTATGTCCTTTGATTGCCAATAGTGTCAGATAATTTTAGAAAACTAATATAAAATAAGAAACAGCGCAAACAAAAAAGACATATTTTCAGTTAGGCATGGATTTAACTGATATTTCATGTATAATAATCTTTTATTATTATATTTCTCTATTTTAATGAATTGCATCCTCTGAAAGCATCATTATAACAGTTATTAATCTTCTGTAAACAAAGTATTTGAACAGTTGATACTGTTTACTGTGCCCCCTGCTGGATGCGCCTAGAAAGACAAAAAAAAAAAATCTTTTTCAGCAAAGATTTTGCATGTATATTATATTGTCAGTAGCTATAGATAAACCTGTCTTACTATTAACTTACTATTAAAGGCTGGATTTTAGTAGGAAGACTAAGAGACTAAAAAATTAAAGGCTAGCTCTAACACTTCTTATTTCAACAGTCAGTGTTTTAGTTAAACTGTTAGATACAGTAGCCACCAGCACAAATCTGTAGGTTTATTGATCAACTATATATTAAGTTGTATTTTGCTCCACATAATGGGCAGCAAGGCTGTTTGAATCTTGATTTGAGGTTTTGTCTTTTGTATGAAGATGCATTTTTCAATTATAGTGTCTAGACAGTGAATGCAATCATTACACTTTCTTGTAGACAAACAAGAAAGTCACTGTGTGCAAAGATTTGGAGTCAACTATTGATTCCCAAAGGCCTGGAACGGTTATGCAGAAAATGCCATTAAAAAGTATTTCAGTAGCCTGTCACAAATCAATGCTTTCTTCACATTTTTGAATGCAAGTCTACATACAGAGCAAATAACAAGACCATTATGGAAAACCAGACAATATGCAAAATATTGCAAAAAGACCACAACACACTTTAGTCATGACCTACATAACACCTGGTTGACATTAACATGCTTTCATTAACTACTTCTGTCTATTTGCTATGTTTATAGCAAATAATCAGAGATAGTTAACAGGCTTCTACAATACTATTTAGAAACAAGCTTTAAGTTCACTGTAACATCCATCCATCTTCTACCCCTTTGGGTCAGAGGGGCTGGGGCCTATCCCAGCTGCTATGGGCAAAGGCAGGGTACACCCTGGACAGGTGCCAGCATGTTGCAGGGCCACTTACAGAGACAGACAACCATTCATGCTCACATTCATACCTAGGGGCAATTTAGTGTGCTCTGTTGACCTATCCCCAATGCTTACATGTTTTTGGTTGTGGGAGGAAACCGGAGCAAAGAACATGCAAACTCGACACAGAAAGACCCTGCGCCCAACCCAGGAGACAAACCCAGGAACTTCTTGCTGCGCAGCAACAGCCCTAACCCCTGCGCCACCATGCAGCCATACTGCAACATGCATAAGATAAATATAGTTCTCTCAAATGTTGAAGACAAAGCTTCAGCTGCCATAAAATAATAACAAATCTGTCAAATCATCATTGAAACACCTGTGATGTTTCCATTTACTGCCCTGGTAAAAAAGAAGAGCTACACAGTTTCTCAAAGCACAGTATCTCAAACAGTCTATTACTTTTTTGAATATGGAACCTGATTTGGCATATAAGTCACTTTAAAGAATATGTCAGTGCTCTAGTTGTATGTATTTATTTTAGAACTATAAACAAGAAACAGATTCCACAAAATTGCAATATAATCATAAAACCACTCTTCATTTCTAATTTCTTTCAGTATTCTCTCAGTTGCCTTTGATTTAGTTCTGTCCTGCACTTACTGTGCATCACTTTAGGTGGCAGCAGTGATATTTGGCTGAACATTGCAGTGAGCATTATAAAAGAGTCTGAGTGGGAGTGAAGAGAGGGGTTCACTACAGACAAACTGCACACACACATCCAAGTGAGTTCCATGCCTCCTTTTCATTTATTAACATGTTTGCAAACCAGAGAATATTTACATTCTTCAGAAAAGCTCAGAACTAAAGTTCAGCCCAGTGACACTGTTGAGTAAACCTCTGGCAGTCAATAAAACACAAAACCTTCACTAAAGATTTCCTCTCTTCAGGTTCAGGACTGTAAAGCCCCACATACACTTCACACTAATCAGCTTTTTGGCTTCAACTCAGCTGATCATTGCCAAATTCCCTTGCCATCCTTTTAAGTCCCAAGACATAAACAAAAAGTAATTATCAAATGGTTGTTATTACTCTTTACATGGCAATTTCCTATTCTTATTCTTACATGTAAGTATTAGATCACAACTGCCTGGATTATTAGCCTGATAGACAGACCCCCAAATGTATTACTGAGGGGATGTGAGTCTGAGCAGGTGTTAAGTCGCATAGGAGCACTGCACCTTTCCTATTGATACTGTATAGCACAGACTTCCAGTACAGCTAGGATTCCTGTCATCTGCAGAAATTTTCAGATAACTCTGCATTTGGTGAGTTTCTCAGCTGTGGGAACAGGGTGGCATGTTGACTGCTTTGTCTTAAATGTGGCCAAGACAAAGGAGATGATTGTGTAATTTAGGAGAACCAGAAAGTTTCACAGCATTACCATCCTGTGTGAAGAGGTGGAGGTGATGGATGGCTACACATATCCGTGTGTTCACCTCAACAACCAACTGGACTGTACTGGATATGTAACAATATTGATGTTTATGGAAAAAGAAATAGCAGACTCCTCTCCTTTAAAAAAGATTGGGTCCTTTAATGTAGCATAATCCAGCAATATGTTGCATATCTTCTACCAGTATGTTGTTGGAAGTGCAATTTTCTTTTGCAGCTATCTGCTGGGGCAGCAACATCAGAACCAGTGACTGTGAAGCAACTGAACAAGCTGATAAAGAAAACTGCCTGTTTGTTAGACTGCTCCGAAGCCACTAGAGCAGGTTGTATGAAATATGCTGCACAAACAACTCAACATAATGGACAATCCCCTACACTATCTACTGGTCACACCACAGAGTGTGTTCAGTCTGTGGCCACTGTAATAAGGGCAGCTACAGGAAGTCATTCCTGCCCACCACAATAACAGTATATATGAGAACTCCCATGTATGTCTAGGGAGGAGACTTGTCCTCTGAGTGACAATATACAATGCACATACCACAGTTAAACTGCACAGCTAGAGCTGTATTTTTAATCTGTTAAATAATTTCTCTACAAGAAACTGTACCATCACAATATGATCCCATTAGGCTTAGTCTGAACAAAGGATAGAATTTCAAAGATTATGCCATTTTTTCAGGTTCAGAATGTATGTGTATAGTTGCAACCTAGCACAAAGCATCATTAACAGTTCCAGCATCAGCATATTTTTTTTCTTCTCAAGCTGCCCAGAGCCAAGCTTGATGTATGAGTGCCCTTCAGCTGTTGTTTGGAGTATGAAGAGAATGCAGAGAGTGAGGAAAAAGCACGATACACTGCTATGTCTTGAAGATTTTTCTTTTTAAGATATGTCCTGATGTCAGGTTTAGACTAAGATAGACCCAAGTGTGGAGTCAAACTGGCTACAAGGTTTATTCTGAAAAGCAGCAGAATACAAAAAAAAAACCCCAAACACTGGCAGAGTTTCAAAAGCAAAGGGCAATCCAATTAGGAAACAATTTCAAATCATCATACCAAAGAACTTACAAAGAAGTCCAGGAGTGCAGTCCAAATAGTCAGAGACCAAAAACGCAAATCCAAATCAGTAAATCAGCTTCTCTACCTTTTGGTTAAGATCAAGTATAGTATCTGTTCTCATCAGGTGGGCAGCCTAGCAGTAAAGGCATTGCCCCTGCAATCAGAAGGTTCTTGGTTTAATTCCCAACTGCTAATATCCTTATCCTTGAGCAAGGTACCTGTCACGGTTCGGGTGGCGGCCGTTAGGGGCCGCTGCGTTTTTGTTTGTTGACTCTGTTTTCTGTTCTTGTTTTGAGGGCTTTTATTTTGTAGGTATGTTCTTTTCTGATGATGTCACGTGTTCTTGTGTTCTAGATGTCTTGTGTTTTGTTCCTGCTTACGTTTAGCATTTAAGTCCTGTTTGTGTCCTGAGTTTATGCCCTGTCTGTATCACGTATCTAGTTTACTGTGCCTGTTTATTTTGTTCCTGTGTGCTTAATAAAAGTATCAGCATGGAGTTCTGGTCTGACGTCTGGTCCATGCCCCGAGGTAGACAGATGGACTCATCACCACAAAGAAACAAGAGGCTCTCACAGCGGCCTGAGAGGCGCGAGGCCTTACCAGCCCTCGAGCTGGGAGGGTTTCTGCAAGGAGTTGGTGTGGGGAGAGTTGAACGTGGCCCCGGCTGGGTGGAGGTCAGTGGGACCGGACTCGCGGAGGAACCGACGGGGTGTCGGTGTTCGGGTGGCGAGTTGCGGTGCAGCGGAGAGTCGGAGGACGAAATAGAGGTCCAGAGCTCTCTGTGGTCTGGGCGGGTCGATGGATCCCCGATCATGGAGGCGGAGTGTCTCGTGGACTTCCGCGTCTCCGACTTGGCCGTGGGTGAGAGTCCTGCGGCGCGGCAGAGACGTGGTGGTCCACACGGGGTCCGTCGTCCGCCCGGTCCTACACTGGCTGGAGAAGCCAAGGCTGCCTCCGGCTCGCCGCTGCTCCATCTCACTCCCGACCCGCCTCCCGAGGCTTCTCCGCAGATGGTCCAGAGAGCCTCATACCCTGCCCACAAAGGCAGGGCCACGACAACCACGGCCAACCAACATCAAGGCGTGGTTGTCCAGCCGCGTGAGACGCGAGGCAGCAGCAGCTAGTGGGGCTACAGAGGGGAGAGACCCAGCCGCTAGCAGCAGGGACCTGGGACTGACGGGCACAGCCGAGCCGGAGGGGAGCCTGGGGGAAGCCCAGGGAGGGACCGGCAGCCCTGGGGATGGCCTGGCGAGAGCCAGGACAAGGCCCAGGGACGGGCCTATCTGTATGGCACCGCGGGGCGCGGAGCGCGCCCAGCTCAGGCCCATGGAGCGGGCCTGCCTGTCTGTCGCGGCGGTCCCGCAGGGTAGGGCTCGGGTTACCGTGCCGGCCGAGGGACTTCCAGGTGGCGGGATCGCTGCCATGAACTCTGAAGGGGTCCTCGGAGAGGGACCAGGGGCCGCGGGACAAGGACAATGTCCTGCGGTCCACACCCGCGTTGCCCGGGCCACAGGACAGTGGGGGAACGATGCGGGTGGGGAACGGGGGCGTTGTCTTGTTCCTGATTACGTTTAGCATTTAAGTCCTGTTTGTGTGTTTTCTCGTCATGAGTCCATCGCCTTATTTACGCCTGAGTTTCGCCTCAGTGAAGCCTTCGATATCATGAGTTTATGCCCTGTCTATATCACGTATCTAGTTCACGTTATCTGGAGGCCCGCGTGACTGTTTATTTTGTTCCTGTGTGCTTAGTAAAAGTATCAGCATGGAGTTCTGGTCTGACGTGGCCCCCTCAGCCCTGACAGTACCATCCCCACACACTGCTCCCCAGGTGCCCCATGTTGGCGGTAGCCCACTGCTTCACTTGGTGAATGGGCTAAATGCAGAGAAATAATTTAATGTTGTTCACACTGCATGCTGTGTTCATGTGTGACTGTAAGGGGCCGCTTTAATTTTAAAAAGGGCGAGACAGGAATCAAATAAGAGAAATACAGGCTATAAAATACAAATCAGGCAAATCAGGTAACAAGCAAGGCATTAACACAACAGTCGACTAGTCGTGTTTTTTTCCTCTCTCTGTGCGTGCACTTGTGTACACAATGCAATCTCTGCATCTGATTGGCTTATGCTGACACGCATTCCTTAACCAATTATTATAGTCCCTTCATAAAAAGGGCTATATGTAAACTATATTTAAACTACGTATGTACATAGTGAGCATATGCATGTATATGAGTGGATATATAAATAAATATTAGAACACTGTGGATATACACACACACAACGGAGTGACAAACATCGACAAAAAACAGTAGTAATTCACCCAAAGAACTGCACATTTAAATTCCCCTTTTGCCCTGTAATAATAGTGCCCACAAAATTGCACGTGTTTCATCAAAATTTCACTCAAGTAAAACTGAACATAGGAGAAACCATCATGGTGTATCGGATGTATGTTTGTGCGTGTGTGGTCACCTGCAAGGTCTCTGTAGTGGAGTCTGACAGCGTTTGGAAGGAAAGACCTGCATGGGGTGGGAGATGTTATCCAACTTAGCTACCATTCTCCTGTCACTCACAACCTCCACTGGGTCCAGAGGGCATCCTAGAACAGAACTGAGGTGGAACAGAGGTGGGAGTGTCTGCAGCAGATGTTGAAGACTGCATACAGGATGAATCAAACCTGGTGAGGAACTTATTCAGTTCATTTGCCGAGCTCACATCTCCCAGTGTTTTGTTCTTTGTGACCCAATATGGTTTTAAGGCCTCTCCAGACTTCTCCAACATTGTTCTGCAAAAGCTGGTTTTCCATCTTCTGCCTGTAGCTGTCCTTCCCATTCCTGAGCAGTCTTTTCAGCTCTTTTTACAGCATTTTCAGCTCCTCCTTGTCTCCTGATTTGATGCCCCTCCTCTTCTGCTTGAGGATGGATTTTATTTCTGGAGGAATCCAAGGTCAGTTATTGGAGAAGCACTGCACAGTCCTGGTGGGTATGATCTTATCCACACAGAAATGAATGTAGTTCATAACTCGGGTAACAAGGCTGTCGATGTCCTCCCAGTGGTCGTCACAATGCATCCCCGCACAGTAGACCCAAAACAGTCCTTAAGAGCCTCCTGCATAGGTCTGAGGTATTTATCTCCATTAATTAGGGCCATGTGATTAAAGCTCACTTGATTTAGATCTAGGAATTAGAAGCCATTGTGGGAAACAGGAGTGGAGCCTGGGGTTAGTGTTCTGATGGGTTCTGACACCTGAGGTGTCAATTCTTTTTGATTATCATGTACTTCCTGAGTACTGCATTAGGTGGCACTAGTGACATTTGCACAGCTGGGTTTATTAGAAATACTTACTAATAAGTGCTTAATACATAATATATGTTACTGTACTGTTTTTGAACACAGACCAAGGACAAAAAGAAAGCCATTGCAGGCCATGTGTTATTACATAATACACACGATTGTTATTCAGTACATCAGTAACAACCCTAGGCATATAATGTAATGTAGTTATGTATGTTGTGTAATTGTAAGAAGTATTGAAATATGAGCCCATGTATGAGAAATCCCTTATTAATCTGTGTTACACTGCTTATTTTTTGTTTTTGTTATGGGATGAAACCCATCAGTGCGTCCAGGCAAGAGTGCACAGCATGAACCACATTCAGATGACCTCTAGCCCTCATTACAGAGCAGTGTTTTGTGCTGCTATGCTAGTAATCACTGTTGGCATCATCTCCATTGAAGGGGTCACTGTGTTTGTATGGCAAATAACGAAAACTGAAAAACCACATTGGTAAAGAAGCCCTTTTCCACTGATTCCTGGTGTCACTGCCAGTGCAATGAATATGGGCCTGCGAGGCAGACAATTTTGGTGATAAACTGAAGCACCATGAAAAGGCTGGGTCTGGCTGGCGCCAAACTGTGATGAAGCCACCACCATGCTCAGTGATTGATCAAAGCTCGTTTCCATTTTATAACTGCAGAGACGTTGGAAGATAAAGGGGTGAGAAGGGACCACTGCCAGCTGCCAGCTCAGCCTTATTCCTGGAGAGCAAAAAGAACCACATTAAACGAAACCCATTCAAACCACTGCCTATTGTAGTAATATCCTCTTGCATATATTAATTTGGTGAAAAGAGTGAATTTTACCTTTATTCATGTATTTCATGACAGAATAGATACAGACTGAAGGGATATCCTGAATAAATGAATGGAGAAACTTAATGGCTGGGGATGATAGTACACCACCTGTCTATAACCATTCCCACTCGTTAAGCTTTTACAATATACAGTTAGACCAAGGGTGTCCAGTCTTATCTGCAAAGAGCCGTCAAGGCTACGGGTTTTCATCATAACAAAGGAGGAATTCACATAATCAACTGTTTGATGTCTGAGATCATCAGATTAAATGAATAGCATTAGGTGCTTCTGCTTGATTAGAATCTTAACCTGCAGCCACCCTGTCCCTTTATGGATACGTTTGTACACCCCTGGACTAAGCAATTAACATCCCACTACCCTCTGTGGCATGTATAAATATGCTGAGCAGGCCTATTAGACCTTGATTTTGGATCAAGATGGCAGGAGCAAAAGATCCTAGTGGCTTTGAATGGGGATTCATTGCCAGGGAAAGGATGGTTGGAGCTACAGTTGAAGACTGCTGAACTATCCTCTGCATTTAAATGCATTTATCTCCATGATGTGTCTTAACTCTTAACCTCCATTTGTGTTATTACTAATTCATTTGACTGTAAGTTACATATCTATAGTAGGCTATTTATATCCAGCATTGTATATTTATCACAGTTTTTATTGGATTTATTTAAACTATATATTTATATTGTTCTTGTCTATGTGTTTCTGTGTGTCTGTGTGGTAATAACATTAGGAATTCCCTTATGTTCACTAAAACTTTCTGATTTGTATTCTATGTCTAAGAGAAAGACATCAATGAATCATCTAAGAATTTTCTGTGTGAGGTTTTCCTCATTCCTTGCTGTATTTTGTACTTCTTCCTGTTTGTGCGGTTGTTTATGTTTATTTTAGATGAAATGCTGCTTTGTTAAGCACTTAGGTCAACATCAGTTGATTTTAGACATAGACTTACTTAGTTACTGTCTAAGTACCTAAAAAGAGCTGGATACTCTGGTTAAAAGTGGATATTCAGTTTTCAGTGAAAGTGCAATATATTAAAAAAGCAACTGTTCTTCAAGTGACTGAGAATGCCAATTTAGGACGTCATCAGACTCTACAACAGTCCGTCCTACATACAGATACATACGGCTCTACAGAGAAAAAAGTGAAAGCAAGATGAATCATGCTTCACTGTATTCTCTCCAAGTGGACATGTAGTGTCCACCAAGAGAACAGTACCCCTTTACTGAGGGGCTCCAGTGCTGGCAGGGTATTTTGTTATCTAACATAGTTTGGGTCCAAAGATCAGTACAATGTTCACTTTAATTCTGTCAAAATGATGAATGAATCCTATTTCTAAGGAAGTGGTCTTCAGGACAACAATGGCCACATCCATGAGAGGTCACTGACTATTTTAATGAGTATGAAAATTATGTTAATGATATTCTGACCAGAATTCAAACTGACTGAAAACCTAAAGGAGATTCAGGACCACTGAGCGAGACACTGCCGTGGCATGATCATCATTAAAACTCCAATTAAGTGAGTTAATTTAAGAACAAATGGTGTTCCACATCCACTCAGCCATCCATCTGATGTAAAAGAGAATGTGATTCATCAGATCAGGCCACCTCCTTCCATTGCTCCCTGGTCCAGTTTACACATGCCCATTGTAGATGCCATTGTCTTGACAATCAATAATTAAAAATAATACAGATTTGTTTATGATGTTTCTGTTTACTTGTTTGCTTTACTTGTTTGTTGGCAACTTTGAGAATTTGGAATAAGATTTGGAAAAGATTTAATATTTTTCTTTTTATATAACTATTTGGGAGATTTCAACATGTTTTACACACATCCTCTTGGTTCAGCTCTGTTGCTCAAAGCCTTTGTCTCCTGTCGTCTTGCAGGAACGCCTGCTAGAAGAATCTGTGAATCTATTCTCAGTAGATCAGCGAGTATATAAAAGAGGGAGCAACTGAGAGAGTTAGAGCAGTGTTTGAGTATTTATATGTGCTCTCTACACTTTCTACTCTTAAATAAACAACGGAGTTTCTTACATAACGCCTGATTCCATCTCTATGTGCTCCGTTTCACATTATTGTCATTTCTTGCAGAAAATCTGATGCATATGTTTTGGTTCAACAATAAAAAAGTTATGTTTAAGATATTTCCATCTTTGTTCCTCTGGCCTCCTTGACATTCACAATAATTTATTGATAAGACCATTTTGTTGATTTTATTGAATCCTTTCCTTTATTATTATTGCTGTTGTTGTTATCGTTGTTTTTTGTTATTGTAGTTTTTCCCATCAAATCTCTTTCATGAGAGATTGTGTCACTGTATACCTCATATAGAGCATTTTTCATTTTAAAATGTCAAAATAGAGCATTTTTCATTTCACATCTGTATCTCCATACTGAAAGAGGCAGCAAAATGTTTATGCAGTGTTTATTCAATTTCCAGATCATACTATTCTCTGTATGTGTTGCCACACTTGACTCTCACATTTCCAGCAAATGGAAAGCTTGTTTCTAATGCAAGTCAGACATTTCATTCTGTTGCACTTAAGTTGCAATTAGGACATTTTTATTGCTATCGATGAATCCATGTTGTGTCTTGATACAGAAGGATGGCATCATGTTACCCTCTACTCAGTGAGATTATATCAGACCTACATTATTCCAGATTATGGGCCTTGCAGAATTCTGTACTGCTGTAACTGAGTAGTGTTACATTTTCTGTGCTTGTACTGGTGTCTGGCTGTGAGGCTGTATTAAATGCAGTGTGCTGGACAGATCGAGAGAGAGCTTGTGGATGATTACAGCTGAGGAGACAGAAAGCTTCAGCTTTGATTCCGGCTCTGCATAGACAGATGGTGAAAAGCACTGAGGACTCACTATCACCCTTTCTCAGCAAAGGTCAGTGCGACACACAGCAGGGCACCGGGGCATTTAATATGTAGTTTACACCACTGATGAACCGATTTGTATTCAGATTGGCAGTTTTGCAGATATATTCTCTCCACCAAATGTGATGTCCTAAGCTCTCTACCCCCTAATGTTTAATATCCTGTCTGGAATTGATAACCCCATGCCCCTCTGTTATGGCCACTGAACTGGCTGTTGTGGCTGGCAGTGAGGTAATAGTGACGTAATTGCAAGGTTTTCAAATAATAATGACAATTATTCTACATCCACGGCTATGAGTGTTCATCAGGACATAATGTGAAGACTGTACAGAACATGGATGTCCCCAGAGAGTGAATCATCATAGAGTAGTAAAAAGGAAAGTTACACCACCAAAGAAAGCTTTAAAGGGACAGCTTGGCTGGCTCATCAGGCTGCATTCACAATGACATTTTTGTAGTAAAAATATGTATACGTTAATATCCACTGCTGATTTGTAGTCATGTTTTGGGAAAGGGGAGATCTGCTGGGAGTGGGAATTTCATTCCATCGTAAATTCTCAAAACGAAAACTGCTGACAGTTACTGTTCTTTTTCATAAATTGAAGTGAAGATTTGACATGATCTATCCTAAGGGATGCAGAGCAGGGGTTAGTCTCCCCTCTGTCTAGCTCATGGCAGGCTTCATTTTTGCCCTTGGCCATCTCACCCAAAGAACTGCACATTTAAATTCCCCTTTTGCCCTGTAATAATAGTGCCCACAAAATTGCACGTGTTTCATCAAAATTTCACTCAAGTAAAACTGAACATAGGAGAAACCATCATGGTGTATCGGATGTATGTTTGTGCGTGTGTGGTCACCTGCAAGGTCTCTGTAGTGGAGTCTGACAGCGTTTGGAAGGAAAGACCTGCATGGGGTGGGAGATGTTATCCAACTTAGCTACCATTCTCCTGTCACTCACAACCTCCACTGGGTCCAGAGGGCATCCTAGAACAGAACTGAGGTGGAACAGAGGTGGGAGTGTCTGCAGCAGATGTTGAAGACTGCATACAGGATGAATCAAACCTGGTGAGGAACTTATTCAGTTCATTTGCCGAGCTCACATCTCCCAGTGTTTTGTTCTTTGTGACCCAATATGGTTTTAAGGCCTCTCCAGACTTCTCCAACATTGTTCTGCAAAAGCTGGTTTTCCATCTTCTGCCTGTAGCTGTCCTTCCCATTCCTGAGCAGTCTTTTCAGCTCTTTTTACAGCATTTTCAGCTCCTCCTTGTCTCCTGATTTGATGCCCCTCCTCTTCTGCTTGAGGATGGATTTTATTTCTGGAGGAATCCAAGGTCAGTTATTGGAGAAGCACTGCACAGTCCTGGTGGGTATGATCTTATCCACACAGAAATGAATGTAGTTCATAACTCGGGTAACAAGGCTGTCGATGTCCTCCCAGTGGTCGTCACAATGCATCCCCGCACAGTAGACCCAAAACAGTCCTTAAGAGCCTCCTGCATAGGTCTGAGGTATTTATCTCCATTAATTAGGGCCATGTGATTAAAGCTCACTTGATTTAGATCTAGGAATTAGAAGCCATTGTGGGAAACAGGAGTGGAGCCTGGGGTTAGTGTTCTGATGGGTTCTGACACCTGAGGTGTCAATTCTTTTTGATTATCATGTACTTCCTGAGTACTGCATTAGGTGGCACTAGTGACATTTGCACAGCTGGGTTTATTAGAAATACTTACTAATAAGTGCTTAATACATAATATATGTTACTGTACTGTTTTTGAACACAGACCAAGGACAAAAAGAAAGCCATTGCAGGCCATGTGTTATTACATAATACACACGATTGTTATTCAGTACATCAGTAACAACCCTAGGCATATAATGTAATGTAGTTATGTATGTTGTGTAATTGTAAGAAGTATTGAAATATGAGCCCATGTATGAGAAATCCCTTATTAATCTGTGTTACACTGCTTATTTTTTGTTTTTGTTATGGGATGAAACCCATCAGTGCGTCCAGGCAAGAGTGCACAGCATGAACCACATTCAGATGACCTCTAGCCCTCATTACAGAGCAGTGTTTTGTGCTGCTATGCTAGTAATCACTGTTGGCATCATCTCCATTGAAGGGGTCACTGTGTTTGTATGGCAAATAACGAAAACTGAAAAACCACATTGGTAAAGAAGCCCTTTTCCACTGATTCCTGGTGTCACTGCCAGTGCAATGAATATGGGCCTGCGAGGCAGACAATTTTGGTGATAAACTGAAGCACCATGAAAAGGCTGGGTCTGGCTGGCGCCAAACTGTGATGAAGCCACCACCATGCTCAGTGATTGATCAAAGCTCGTTTCCATTTTATAACTGCAGAGACGTTGGAAGATAAAGGGGTGAGAAGGGACCACTGCCAGCTGCCAGCTCAGCCTTATTCCTGGAGAGCAAAAAGAACCACATTAAACGAAACCCATTCAAACCACTGCCTATTGTAGTAATATCCTCTTGCATATATTAATTTGGTGAAAAGAGTGAATTTTACCTTTATTCATGTATTTCATGACAGAATAGATACAGACTGAAGGGATATCCTGAATAAATGAATGGAGAAACTTAATGGCTGGGGATGATAGTACACCACCTGTCTATAACCATTCCCACTCGTTAAGCTTTTACAATATACAGTTAGACCAAGGGTGTCCAGTCTTATCTGCAAAGAGCCGTCAAGGCTACGGGTTTTCATCATAACAAAGGAGGAATTCACATAATCAACTGTTTGATGTCTGAGATCATCAGATTAAATGAATAGCATTAGGTGCTTCTGCTTGATTAGAATCTTAACCTGCAGCCACCCTGTCCCTTTATGGATACGTTTGTACACCCCTGGACTAAGCAATTAACATCCCACTACCCTCTGTGGCATGTATAAATATGCTGAGCAGGCCTATTAGACCTTGATTTTGGATCAAGATGGCAGGAGCAAAAGATCCTAGTGGCTTTGAATGGGGATTCATTGCCAGGGAAAGGATGGTTGGAGCTACAGTTGAAGACTGCTGAACTATCCTCTGCATTTAAATGCATTTATCTCCATGATGTGTCTTAACTCTTAACCTCCATTTGTGTTATTACTAATTCATTTGACTGTAAGTTACATATCTATAGTAGGCTATTTATATCCAGCATTGTATATTTATCACAGTTTTTATTGGATTTATTTAAACTATATATTTATATTGTTCTTGTCTATGTGTTTCTGTGTGTCTGTGTGGTAATAACATTAGGAATTCCCTTATGTTCACTAAAACTTTCTGATTTGTATTCTATGTCTAAGAGAAAGACATCAATGAATCATCTAAGAATTTTCTGTGTGAGGTTTTCCTCATTCCTTGCTGTATTTTGTACTTCTTCCTGTTTGTGCGGTTGTTTATGTTTATTTTAGATGAAATGCTGCTTTGTTAAGCACTTAGGTCAACATCAGTTGATTTTAGACATAGACTTACTTAGTTACTGTCTAAGTACCTAAAAAGAGCTGGATACTCTGGTTAAAAGTGGATATTCAGTTTTCAGTGAAAGTGCAATATATTAAAAAAGCAACTGTTCTTCAAGTGACTGAGAATGCCAATTTAGGACGTCATCAGACTCTACAACAGTCCGTCCTACATACAGATACATACGGCTCTACAGAGAAAAAAGTGAAAGCAAGATGAATCATGCTTCACTGTATTCTCTCCAAGTGGACATGTAGTGTCCACCAAGAGAACAGTACCCCTTTACTGAGGGGCTCCAGTGCTGGCAGGGTATTTTGTTATCTAACATAGTTTGGGTCCAAAGATCAGTACAATGTTCACTTTAATTCTGTCAAAATGATGAATGAATCCTATTTCTAAGGAAGTGGTCTTCAGGACAACAATGGCCACATCCATGAGAGGTCACTGACTATTTTAATGAGTATGAAAATTATGTTAATGATATTCTGACCAGAATTCAAACTGACTGAAAACCTAAAGGAGATTCAGGACCACTGAGCGAGACACTGCCGTGGCATGATCATCATTAAAACTCCAATTAAGTGAGTTAATTTAAGAACAAATGGTGTTCCACATCCACTCAGCCATCCATCTGATGTAAAAGAGAATGTGATTCATCAGATCAGGCCACCTCCTTCCATTGCTCCCTGGTCCAGTTTACACATGCCCATTGTAGATGCCATTGTCTTGACAATCAATAATTAAAAATAATACAGATTTGTTTATGATGTTTCTGTTTACTTGTTTGCTTTACTTGTTTGTTGGCAACTTTGAGAATTTGGAATAAGATTTGGAAAAGATTTAATATTTTTCTTTTTATATAACTATTTGGGAGATTTCAACATGTTTTACACACATCCTCTTGGTTCAGCTCTGTTGCTCAAAGCCTTTGTCTCCTGTCGTCTTGCAGGAACGCCTGCTAGAAGAATCTGTGAATCTATTCTCAGTAGATCAGCGAGTATATAAAAGAGGGAGCAACTGAGAGAGTTAGAGCAGTGTTTGAGTATTTATATGTGCTCTCTACACTTTCTACTCTTAAATAAACAACGGAGTTTCTTACATAACGCCTGATTCCATCTCTATGTGCTCCGTTTCACATTATTGTCATTTCTTGCAGAAAATCTGATGCATATGTTTTGGTTCAACAATAAAAAAGTTATGTTTAAGATATTTCCATCTTTGTTCCTCTGGCCTCCTTGACATTCACAATAATTTATTGATAAGACCATTTTGTTGATTTTATTGAATCCTTTCCTTTATTATTATTGCTGTTGTTGTTATCGTTGTTTTTTGTTATTGTAGTTTTTCCCATCAAATCTCTTTCATGAGAGATTGTGTCACTGTATACCTCATATAGAGCATTTTTCATTTTAAAATGTCAAAATAGAGCATTTTTCATTTCACATCTGTATCTCCATACTGAAAGAGGCAGCAAAATGTTTATGCAGTGTTTATTCAATTTCCAGATCATACTATTCTCTGTATGTGTTGCCACACTTGACTCTCACATTTCCAGCAAATGGAAAGCTTGTTTCTAATGCAAGTCAGACATTTCATTCTGTTGCACTTAAGTTGCAATTAGGACATTTTTATTGCTATCGATGAATCCATGTTGTGTCTTGATACAGAAGGATGGCATCATGTTACCCTCTACTCAGTGAGATTATATCAGACCTACATTATTCCAGATTATGGGCCTTGCAGAATTCTGTACTGCTGTAACTGAGTAGTGTTACATTTTCTGTGCTTGTACTGGTGTCTGGCTGTGAGGCTGTATTAAATGCAGTGTGCTGGACAGATCGAGAGAGAGCTTGTGGATGATTACAGCTGAGGAGACAGAAAGCTTCAGCTTTGATTCCGGCTCTGCATAGACAGATGGTGAAAAGCACTGAGGACTCACTATCACCCTTTCTCAGCAAAGGTCAGTGCGACACACAGCAGGGCACCGGGGCATTTAATATGTAGTTTACACCACTGATGAACCGATTTGTATTCAGATTGGCAGTTTTGCAGATATATTCTCTCCACCAAATGTGATGTCCTAAGCTCTCTACCCCCTAATGTTTAATATCCTGTCTGGAATTGATAACCCCATGCCCCTCTGTTATGGCCACTGAACTGGCTGTTGTGGCTGGCAGTGAGGTAATAGTGACGTAATTGCAAGGTTTTCAAATAATAATGACAATTATTCTACATCCACGGCTATGAGTGTTCATCAGGACATAATGTGAAGACTGTACAGAACATGGATGTCCCCAGAGAGTGAATCATCATAGAGTAGTAAAAAGGAAAGTTACACCACCAAAGAAAGCTTTAAAGGGACAGCTTGGCTGGCTCATCAGGCTGCATTCACAATGACATTTTTGTAGTAAAAATATGTATACGTTAATATCCACTGCTGATTTGTAGTCATGTTTTGGGAAAGGGGAGATCTGCTGGGAGTGGGAATTTCATTCCATCGTAAATTCTCAAAACGAAAACTGCTGACAGTTACTGTTCTTTTTCATAAATTGAAGTGAAGATTTGACATGATCTATCCTAAGGGATGCAGAGCAGGGGTTAGTCTCCCCTCTGTCTAGCTCATGGCAGGCTTCATTTTTGCCCTTGGCCATCTCCAGGCTGGATGTTTTAGCACAAGCTCCACTTTGGTGAACATTTATTCAGAAGTCATGGTGCGCTTTGTCATCAGAGTGATATTGTTTTTGAACTTATTAGCGTGTATTTTTGAATGTCTTAGTAAATCCAGCCTTAGTCTCCAATGAAGAAGCGTGAAAAACAGTACAATGCTCTTCATTAGTCTGTTAAACTACATTGATTTGAATTAGGACTAAAATTAGGAGTGGCGGAAGAGTGGTGATACTAATAATCCTGACCAATCCTCAAAGAATCCTCAAGAATCCTCAAGAATCAATCTTCAAATGGAAATATTGACACTAAGTGTTTTCTTTTACCAGTAAATTGAAAATTCACCTATTAATATTTGAATATCCTTTTGTTAAACTAATGGTGCAATCTCAATATTCTGAGAAAAATATAAACACAACACTTTTGTTTTTGCTCCCATTTTCATGAGCTGAACTCAAAGATCTGAAACATTTTCTACATACACAAAAGACCCATTACTCTCAAATATTGTTCACAAATAGTGAGCACTACTCCTTTGCTGAGAGCAAAAACAAAAGTGTTGCGTTTATAGTCAGCTTTTGTGTTTAACATTAATACAAAATCATAATTCAAATGTATTTTGGTAATGTAAAAAAAAACAGTTTTCCAGCTAAAAAAAGAATTCCCTTGGTATTTGTATTTGTATTGAGATACTGGTTTTGGTATTTTTTGGTATCTAATTGAAGAGAAACTTAGGGTAATATATCGTCCCCAAAATAAAGGCTGCAGGGAAACTGGTTATGTCCACCGACTCCCATTACATTCTAACATAAGCAATACTGGTAAAACTCACTGTCTAGTCCCATTAAATTTGGAAAGCACAATATTGAAACTGATAGTTGGTAGTTAGGGCAAAATGGTAAAAATACACTGTAACTGTGGCCCTCACATTGCTCACAGTGCATGCAAATTGGTTGGTTATCATGCAGGACTCAGTATTGTCTGCTGTTCTCCAGGCCTGGGGAATTCTCTATATCACGAAATCAGCAGTCCAATAGTTCAAAAATAGAGCCAGTCTTCACAGGAAATAGAATGGGTTTTGACAGATCCATCAAACTTCATTGTGATGCTTTTGAACACACCGGCACATTAGTTCTGGTTGATAGACCCACCTCAATCAGACACAATGAGGCAGAAGGAATGGCATGACAACTTCTCATCTGTGTGAAGAGACTTTCTACTGCAGAGGTAGCTCAGTTTAGATGTCTGCTTAAGCAAGCATGCAGACCTGGTCAACTGGTGCATAGGCTTCATTGATTTTCAGTTTGGCGGTGGGCAACTGTGAGAATCTTCTCTGATCTGTGTCTAAAGAAATGTAATGAATCTTTCACAAAGACAATGCCGTTAGGAGACATTTAGATAGCAGCAGATGACTCTAGACCCTTCTAGATGGGTGCATGGATAGCTATATCTTTTGATAGCATCTTCTTCCTTTTGTTAAAGCACTATGGATCTGTAGAAAGTATCCATGGCAACCAGTTGAAGTTGTCCCTTGAGGTAGGGAGAGGGCTGCTTAATCTATGCTTAATCTTTACACTGTGTATTAGATTAGGAACACCTTACTGCTGTCTCCATGGTTACCAGGACCCATGTAGCATACTTTAGTGCAAAGCATTCTGGATTTGGCCGAGACTTTGTACAGGGCAGTGTTTTAGTTCTTTATGGTGTAGCAGATGTCCATCCTGTCAGCAAGAACAAAAAGAGGCAAAATAGAGCCTCAGTAGTACTCTGTTAGACTGGTCCATATACTACCCTTGAGATTAGAAGCTTTTACCTCATAATGATGATGTTTTCATATAATCTCATATCCCTGACAATACCAGAACTTTTTGGCTAAATCAGTCACAGCCATGGATGCTCTTTTTAAAGCTGTCACCACAAAGCAGTGGTTCCTCGACTGGTCTTCACCTGCGCTGCATATTTTGTGTTTACACACAAACAACAGCTCAAGAACAGCTGGGTAATAAGCTGATTATGCAGACCTGAATATGTGCAGGAGCAGGGGATATCAGGACCTTGATAGTTGACCACTACCATTAAGGATCAGCTCTTTGTGCTGGCTGCTTAACATAAAAATGAAATATGTGGTGCCACATAGGTCTAGTTGGCAAACTTTCTTAAAGGTCCATTTCTGAAGATTCTGAGATTAGCTTTCTGAAATTGTTTCAGAACATTTGAACATTTGGGGGAGACATGTAAAGTTTAGGGCCCCAAGCTTGAGGCAAGAAACAATGCTGTTTTGTTGTTCAGACCGATCAACTACCTGGCCACTTAGAAATGATCACATGTAAACTAGAAGTGTATGTGGTCGGATCATGAGTGCATTTCTGTTAGCAGAGATGGTAGAGATAACCGCAGGCAGTCTTTGGAATTCATGTTCATTTACAGGTTGCTTTTCAATCTCTTACTGACTATTGGGACACAAGCATGTTTTCTAAAAATGTTTCCACACCAGTATTTCCCTTTGTACTCTAGATCAGTTTTTTCCATACACTCTTGTCCAGTATTTCCTGTATATTCTAGTCCAGGGTTTCCCATATTCTCTAGGCCAGTATTTCCTATGTACTCTATACCTGTATTTTCCATATACATTAGACTAATATTAACATGTATATAATAACATGTTAGTGTTTTGCTGCTCTAACACACTCACTTCAACACAGAAAATACTTGTTAATTTGATAAGTTTGATAAAATGTGTGTTCAGAGCAGTTAAAACACAAAAATGTGCAGAGGAGGGGGATCTCCGAGACTGGGCTGAGAACACAACATTGAGAGATCAGTGTTCAAACCTATAAATAATTCCTATTTTGTCAAATGAACCACCAAACTTTGCCTGAAGCTAAACTAATCAAAGCCAATAATTCTTGATGCGCTTGTACGCAAAGAAAGACTTGTACCTTATGCTTAGTTGGACACTGATTATTGATTGTTCTGGGTGACATCCTGCTTGCATATGTTTTGAGTAACCGTTTACTCCCGTAATGAGACACTTTCGATGCCCCTGTCAATTTAAGCTACAGTCATCTGCCATGAACAATGTTGATTCATCACTGATCCCCCTGTGGCTGGCGGTGCCAGACTAATTTGGCACCATCCTGTCCTGCATGATGTGTCTTTAGACAGTGAGTTTACAGACACAGCAGTCGCCCACCTCCATCGTCACAGGAACACGTCATGTCCTCTTTCTGGGGTCATGGCCTTCTCTATATTTAAACTGAGTCCTAGTGGGGCAGTAGGTCTATTCTGTTCATGTAATGTGATAGATTGGAAACTAAATTACAAGTCTTGATAAAAACTACCCTAATTTCAGGCTTAACAGCTTCCCTTAGTTCAAAAGCTCAATGGTTCAATAGCTTTCTCTCTTGCACAATAATGTATCAATAACATTAGATTACAGAAGCTCTTCAGACACTGTTGTAGCCCTGAATGTGTGACTGGTGAAAGATATTGTATCAAAGAATAGATATAATGATAGTGGAACATTGTTCTCCTCAGACGTTAGAGGCTTAGATGAATGACAGGACAGTTTTTTCCACTTTGGTTTCCTTGTCGTTGTTCTTTTGGCTGGACAAGTAATGAACAGCATTGAAAAATCATCTGCTCTCGGCTTTCCAATGATAAAAGTATGGAAAAGAAATGATCCTTTTTACAAAGCAATGAATGTCATTGCATTCTGTTCTAGTGAAAAAAACTCACAGACTCAAACCCCCTCAGATGTTAATAAATTTAGTCCCCCCTTCTAATTTCTCTGAGTCAGTCACCATGGGAGTAAACCCTTTCTACCACTCACCATGGAAACCTGCCTGGTCTTGGGCAGTTTCCAACTCATGCAGTGGGGAATTCATTCACAGAAACAGTGCAGAGGACCGTTCTGCAAAATGCCAGCTGACAAAGCTTCATGCACGCTGTGAGAAACTTCAGTGTAGAAATGTGAAGAATTCCGTAATGATTACTGCCAAGATTTACTGCAGGAGCTGGTTTGATTTGGCAGACATGCGTGTCCATTAGGCACCATTACCATGATCAAAACATTCTGTGTTATGAAACACAAAGACTATATTTGTCATGATTTGTGTGGCATGTCTATATGGAGAACAGCCAGGTTGAATAATGCATTTGCCATGTATTACTTTGCATGTTCCTGACACACAGCTATTCAACTTTAAGGCATTAGCCAATAAGAGCAATGCAACAGTTTTTCACTGTGGCTCATTTTCATACTTTCTTCATAATCAGTTTTATTCATTTACATGTTTTTTTCATCCATAGTGCATAAAAAGATAATTGAATACTATATGTAAACACTGATTTAAACCGATAGGTATACATTGTTATTACACAGACTGTAGTACAGTAAAATCATTGCTGGGTGGGTAGTGTGAATTCCTGGTGGACCAGTAAAGTTTTGGGCTGGTCGCTGTGGACTAACAACATATATAAACTCATACGAGGACAGACACACAAGCTATAAAGGTCACAACCAAGTCTACAAGTCTATATTTCAGTTTACAGGCAATATGAACTGAAAAGTGTGACACATTTGCACATGTGTCTCTCTTTAATAGGTAGACATTGTGAAACATGATACTTTTCTTTGTCTCACTGCTGCATGGTCACCAAAAATCCTGTTTTAGAGGTCACAAACATCATTCAGTTTTGATGAAAAATTATAGAAAAACAAAAGTTGTTTCTTTCAAATTAGTTGATATAACAAATCATACTTCACATAACTGAGGGGCATGAACTCACAATTTATTGATAATGCATGTAGCAATAATAATTAAAAATCGTCTATTTTGATTTCAAGTTGATTTGAAATAACTAAGCTAATGAGTCTTTCAGAGCAAGCATCGATCAGGCTATTAAATTTGGTAAATAAATAATAACAATAAAACAATAAAAAAAGACAAGACTCTATAAAGCACAGTAAGCCAAACAAACAATGTGGACAGCTAACCCCCTCAGCTTTCTGAAATCATGTATGAGTTTGTGTGTGTGTTAATTGCAGAGAAAATAAAAGGCACAAGTTGAGGTAAGCTAGTTAGCATCATCTCATTCATTCAGGTCACATGTGTGAGGCAGGGACTCACTGCTGGGTGGGGCACCTGCCCGCCGCAGGTTACCATCATCACATGCATGTAATTCCCAGTCAAACAAGTTTTCCATTCAAATGTTTCACATATTTTAAGTGAAGTCATCAAAATACAATGCAGATCTATCAGTCTTTCCATCAACTACAGTAATGCGCAAATTCCTGAAGCTGACATCACATGCCTACATTGCATGAGAGTGGCTCGTCATATGAGGTGGAGGAATTCACCCCTTTTACTCTCAGTAGAGCACAGCAGGCAGTGGCCTTTCATTAAGGGCAAACTTCACCACTGTCCACTGAACCCCTGGGGATAGGCTTGGGAATCTTTGAGAATATTCATCTAACATCATGTTTCACCAGATGGAGCAGAAACATATGACTTTTATTCATGCTGTGCCTTCACTTCACACACAGAGGCCAGTTTTTTATTTTTTATTTTTACTGGGAAAAATGGCTTCTCTACCTCACCCAAGCATAAAATCTGTTTACAATATTTAAGGATTCAGGATTTTAAAATAAGGGAACACAAGACCTACCTAAGTCTGTCTGTTCTGCCTTTTTTCGAAGCTACTTCAACATGATGAGCCTCAAAATGAAGCTGAACTAAACTAAAGGACACGTCTATTATGAAAAATCATTCGAACACTTTCTGCTCACACTTGACATCCACTACTTGAAGAGCATGCCATCTTAAAGAGCATGCCATCTACTTTCATCTAATAATGGCAATGGCTATATTTAGACTATGGCATTAACTAGTGATGAGCCATGGGTGACAGAGCCTGCCAATGAAAGTAATAATGGCATCATTATTCACCAAGATCTTTTAATGAATCTTCCCAAGAAGCAGCTTTCCTCACGAAAAAAACCCCCAACAGAAAACAGAAGAGAAAATGCGCAAGACTCCACATCACAAAATAAGCTACCCCAACTTTGTTGCCATGGAGACTTTCTTCAATATTCTTCAATTTCATTTAATTAAAGTGTCTGAGCTTCTAAGGGCCGCAGTGTAAGACTACACAACACCTCAGTCGAGTCATGTTTGCTCTTTTGCTGTCTGCCTTGGTGCCACAGATTGCAGAGAACGGCTGGTTCTTTGACTTCAGAGAATTCTAATTTGCTTTCTTTAAGCACTTTTCTTTCTTGCCGTAAGGTACAATTTGTTTAATGCCTTATAAACCCTATGGTTATGTCATTCATGTTTTTCTTTCAAGAAACAAACTTTCTGAAATGGTCCCATTGTTTTAAAGCAGTTGTCTGTGAGGTAATATGCAAATGAGGAGTCTCTATTGCACCCTTGAAAAAACATTGCTTCATAGACTGGCATCCGAGATTAGCTAAGGAACAATAATCTGTCAGATCAATTCAATGCACATGCAAATTTTCTCTCATTAATGCAAGGAGAGCAGAACGGAACCATTTGACCTCTCTGCATAAAAATAAGGCCTAGAATCCTCCAGCATGACGCTAATTCAGACTGGGGTGTCCCGGTTTTTGTCCTGGTAATTAAGACAGTAACAAAGAGGCTAATTGGAGCAATCCAGATTAATTAAATCACTCCCATGTGAAGCTGGTCTCAAATTGGACTTTAATCGAAAGATTGGTGCAAATGTGACTCATGCTTGCATATATGGATCCAATTGTACTGGTCCTAGAGCTATGTGTCATATTATGCTATTTATTGCACTATGTGGGGTAGAACACCATGGACTTTCGAAATTATAGTGATACCTGGTTGTTTACAGTTGTTTAGCGGCAGGAAAGCATGATGTGGACAGAGCCGCAACAAGACACGGCAGATGCCTCCGCAATAATGATACCTTTATGAAGAGAGAAACTCTCCAAGCTCTAGCATAGGTGATGTTTAATTGGTGAATAGGGGGAGATATTGCAGTGACAGTGAAAACTACCAGCTCAAAGTTAATGATCTGCAATATGAACAATTCTTACTCTGTGAAAGGGAGAGAATCACCATGCTGATGAAGTCAGAGGGGTCTTATCTTAATGAGCTGTGGTCTCACATAATCACTGACAATGAACTACTTCAGACATTTTGAGGACACAGTATGCAAAAGTTCTGGCCCTGGTGCCCATGTGGTGCCCTGGTGCCCAGTTTGAATGCACAATTACTGGAATTAATCTAACAAATAAAATGAGGCTTGTGCAAAAGTCATGGCACATTTTATATGCTATGGTTTATTTAAGATAAGATTAGTCCCAGAAGTGGCATCAATACGGCAGCAAGTGGACAGAACAAAATACGGCAGCAAGTGGCATAACCAAAAGAATAAGTAAAAAAAAGTAAAAAAAAAAATCAATCCATATTTACGTTTGTGTTGGTAGTGTATGTACTCTTTTTTTAAATTCAGAAAATCGACAAAACTTAAAATTTGACCCGAGGTCAACATACTTTTGCGCACATGTATGTAAAAGCACAGAAAATTAGATGTCCAGCCCAGTCTGAACCTTAGCACTCTGGAAACATGGGGTAATTAATTCATGTTTGAGAGAATCTCCGAAAGAGGTTTAATTTTTAATGGTGGCACTCTGTGCAGCATGGGCAAAGTGTGCATTACTTTCCATGAATAATTGATGAATCATGTTCTGCTCAGTGGCTGGCTGAGAGGAGTGTGTAAAGCGATACGTGCACAATTTTGAGCCTCTAAAAAGACCCGTCATCACAGAGAAAGACCTCGGTATACCTAAGCGATAACAGCTTATCGTAAGTCTTGTATCAAAGCCTTACTCCTTTTCTTACACCAAAGCTGTCAAGAGTCCTTGACTTTGTGTCCACATGAACATTCTGAATGGGTCAACAGAAATGGTCCACGATTGTTTGGAAATTCTTGTTACAAGTTTCAGAGATACGTGATGTTGGGGCAATGATGACATGTTGGTATTGGCACAAAGCTTATTACTGTTTTACAATAAATCTTCTTTGGATGTCAACAGTATTATTCTATTTAATGCACTGCAAATGATAAGCGACACAAACATTAATTGCAGTGTACTAAATAAATACTGGATTGGATTAAATGCTGCTTGTGACTTTCATTGTTTCCCTTGAAAATGCAAAGATTTCAGCTATGTTTTTGATATAAAGAATGGAAACTGGTCACATGGTACAGAAGATATTTACCAATGTTTGAACGCATTGGATGTAATAGGTATGTTGCGAAGGTAAAGGTAATATTAATTTTACTGCATGGCTCTTCATGCTTGTCCTCTCCGAGCTTTATTGTGCAACATAGCTCAAATGTTTATCGGTGCCAGTGGTCCAGTTGCAAACAAAAAAGTAATGTCTAATGTTATGACTGGTGATTGGGCTGCCCTTTGACTGCCCTTTACAACTGTCTAACCTTTTATTTGGATGGTTCTGTGTAGATGGTTTGTAGATGCACACCGCATTTTACTAACATTCAAGTTTATATCTAATAAAAACAACTGCACTTAAAATTGAAAATAAGAGATTTAATTAAATCGTACCCTAAACCTAACCTTAATCCACATTTAAACCTGATCCTAATACTACTGATAATTCTTTGGGTTTCACCAGATTGTTAACCAGCAAAGCATAAGTAGATGATCTATAGAGCACCATAAAATTAAAGCATGGCCCAGTCCTGGATGTATATGTGACCCCCCACCCTGTCTTGCTTTCCTACATTTCTCTTTGCTCTAAGCCAGTGGTTCTCAGTCCTAAATCTGGAGCAACCACTGCCCTGCACTAACACACCAATGTCACCTCAGGAAGGGGGTTCTTATTAGTTCATAAATTACATCAGGTATTTTAGAGAAAATGTGGAGTTCAGTGATGCTTCAGGATCTGGATTGAGAACCTCAGGCTTAAGCCCAAGAGTATGTTCTGGTGCCAGTTCCTCCAGCCTAATTACTTTATCCTCACTTTCTGTGACTTCGCTAATTTGATTTGTTTGCAGTGTGTGTGGGAGTAAACAGGTTTGAGGGTAAATGGAATTGATTGATGTGTGTGTGTGTGTATGTGTGTGTGTGTGTGTGTGTGTGTGTGTGTGTGTGTGTGTGTGTGTGTGTGTGTGTGTGTGAGAGAGAGAGAGAGAAATGAAAGGAGAGTAAACAAAGCACCACGCCAGAACCACTTTAATCGTTGTCATCAAGTGCTGTTGTCATAAATGTCAACTTTAAACTGTTGCATTGTTTTGGTATTTTGACAAACACTTCACATTCTTGGACTAAATTGTTCCTGTGCTTGTGCATGCTAATGAGGATAAAATGATCTATACAAAATGACCCGGGAGAACAGCCTCGGTTACATAAAGAATACAACAAAATCACATGAATCAAGAAAGTTCTAGCTGGGCACTCTAGGTCAGTAGTCAACAAAGGGAACCCCACATGTCACTGCACATGCACTTTTTAAAAGTAAGGTGCCAGAACAGGTTCATGATGCCAAAAATAACCCTTTTGGTCTCTTTCAATGAATGGTTTTCAGGTAAAACATCAAATGGAGAAGCAAATCAAGTTAGAAGAATCTCCACATAATATAAAGGTCCTAAAGTGCCCTTAAATCGGAAGGTATCGTCTAAGTTATGTCAATGGTTCTTCACACTCACATGTTTCATATACAAAAATGAGTTCCTCCAGGAACTTAAATGGTTTTTCTGTGGCATGGCTTATAGAAAATATCGGATTGTCTGGGGTTACCACTTTGAGAACCATTGCTCAAAACAGGCTCTAAAAACTTTGAGATGTGAACAAAGTGGAACATCAAAACGCATAGATGGGTCATGAAACACTATTCATTTGTCTTTTGCATGGCTACTTTTTCCGTTGTAAAAACAATTATTGTTGTTACTAAGTACTGCTATGGTGGTTCTGACCTTCATCTGTTCTAAGCAGAATTGCCTCTTCTAATTACATGCCCAAAAATTTGAATTTCAGTTTGGATATCTGGGCTTTGAGTGAGAAGAGAGACTTTATTTGATTGAGGATGTATTTGCTTTCTTTGCCATCCAAGGTGCTTTTATAAAAGTGTTTGTCGGCAACTAGGTTCAAAGGCATCAGAACATTTCTGTTATTCTTGTCCAGCTTTCATCTCCACAAGAATCACAGAAAAGAACAAAGCCTAGAGAATTCAGACCTTTTTTATAGACACACTATTAAAATATTAAGATATTTTCAAGCTCCTTCATCCCTCTGATGTGCCAATCTGTGTCATATTTCTGGATTGCTACATCCTTTGTTGTTTTCCACAAATTCAGAGTTTTATGGTTAAATTATGGATTTTGTATTTTTTTAGATTTCCAATATGATTCCAAACAAACCAAGGTCTCAATTGCAAAACTACAGAAGTGAACTTCAGACCCCATACATGGTTTGGCTGATCAACTATGTTAGGGTAAGATAAAAATTATGTAAATTTGAATTTTCAGTAAAGCAAAAAGTGAAAAAATACATATACATTATAAACGCTGCTCATCTATAGCCTATCCCAGTGGTCATGTGGTGAAAGACAGAAGAACACCCTAGAGAGGTTGTCAGGACAATTTATCATCTCCAATGTATTTGGATAACAGTATGGGAGGAAACTGGAGAGCCTCTTGAAAACTCACGTGAACTCTATGCTGAAAGAAATCTCAGCTACCCTAGTCAGGAATCAAACCCAGAACCTTCTTTCTGTGGTGGAGGATTTGCACCAATGAGGGAAGGAAGCGCAACACATTTCCATTTTTGACTTTCTTTATTAACAAAAGCAAACACAAGGAAGGCTCGATGGCCAAAACACCACATAAACTGGGGGAGATAAGTGAGGTTAGTGTGAGGGTGGACTGACACCAAACCAGGTACTAACCAAAGAGACACTTAAATACAAACTCGGCCAGCTGTGAACCCTAACTGATATGCTGCCCAGGGAACATGGTGGTCCCAAATGGTGGCCTCTAGCACCCGCTGCAGGACATTACAGCAACAGTACAGCCCACTGCAACACAGATGAAGAATGAATGCGTTAGCATAATCATTGTTCCCAGTGGAGTGACCAATGATTCTCTCCTATTGTCACAAAATTGTTGAATGGATAACAGGCTCAATAACACTTTATTCTGTGAATATTGTTGCACACATTTGTTGATAAGTGGTGCTGTAAGCAGATGTACCTGTTGTGTTACACATGCAAGTGAGTTCTCAGGAATGCTGAGGAATTGCACCCCAGTTCAGCTTGTATATCTTTTGTTGTCTATGTATTTAGTTTCACAGGAATCAGGCAGTTAGGTCACCGAGGGTTCATGTAGTTCTTTGTAGAAGAGCCTTAATTATTTCTGGGAACTAATATATACAAGCCTGAAAATTTTGTTCATTTTGCATGAAATAAAATTACAATATGCATCCTGTGTATTTAAGTATTGTCGCAGTCCTTTTATTTTCCAAGTTTTGGTTGAAAATCCTGAAATGCCTGCTGGAAAATCATCCACTTTTGTGGTATCCGGATAGATATATCCAAGCAAGTACTCGCACTGGTTGGCATATCATCTGTGGGTATAGAAAACAATCACTCCCTTGAAAATACTTACATTTAGTTGCTTTGCATCCTGAAATGAAGACAAACAGAAAACAGTTTTTTGTTCAGCATTTACCCAGTGCAACTTATCCATATCATGTTTAGGAAATTAAATAAAATCTGATTTTGGCTCAGTCACATCCAAACTACTTTTCAAAGGGAGGTGTCACTCAGGAGGACTGCAACAGATAATACTACTATTCTTTTGCATATAAGTGATATATGTTAGATATATGCTATCCATGGAAAAAACTTTCAGCCAGCTAGAACGGGAGCCTATGTGGTGAGTTTCTTTGAGTATTTTGCTTTGAGCCATCACTTATTAATAACATCTACTCCTTATAGCACTGCCTTCAAATCTCCACTATTCTTTCTGCAGTGTTGCAGAAAGTTGCCCTTTGGGCCCTCTGCTATTTATTTTAGCATCAGAGTGTGAGTTGCTCAGAAAATAAAATCAGTTGCAGAATATAAAGTCAGTAACCATAAAAGGGTTTTCATAAATTGACCAGCTTAAGGAAATGATCAGATGTATGCCTCTGACTAGGTTACACATTATAAAATTATCCTCTATTATTAGGAATGGCTCCTTGACTCACAGAAACCACTAATACTCTTTTAAATAAACAGTTCAACAGTTCATCCCCATAACCCTATTTTCAGTCACTCTCTCATGGCGCAGCTGGTTGAACAGCCTTTAGAAACAGTGTATAATCTGCCAAGGGCATGTATGTACTGTATGTACTGGGGAAAGACACAAACTCTTTCTTCTTCCCTCCAAAGCATAAAAACTCTCTCACCCACATAAGTCACATCCTTATTTACAGATTCACACTGTATCCCCGGCATTTAAGTTGCCTTCGAATGTTCTTTTATTTAACTGTCCTTTGATCAAATATTTATCAGTGGGGTGTGGTGTTGTGTCTGCTTAAGAGACTTACAGTGTTCGCAGATACGGAAGAAGATTCCATGTTGGGAGAGAGAGACAGAGAGAGAGAGATAACTGAATTTCAGGCCATCAAGGATAATGTCTGGAAACAATGTGGACTGAGCCTAATCCACATTGTTTCCTTTAAATTATAATTGTTTTCCATAGTCTTCTGCTCTGCATCATAGATTTTTTGTTTCTGCCCTACCTGAGCAAAAAAAGTGAGTGGTTCAATACTTTGTGCAAAACTACAGGGCAGCTGCTATGATTAAAATCTGATAGCATTTGAAGCATTTGAAGCTTTGGCTGGTACAGCATGACTGATCCTGAGTCTGTGCAGAAAGGTCCTGTGCCCCCAGAAGCTGAACAAGTATGCTCTCTGTCCTGGACACCTGAATAGGCAGACTATGCCTATTGATTGTTTCTGCTGCAATCTCTGAGGAGCCTGCACTGCTCCTGAGTTTTGAAATACTGCTTGTATATCAAATGGTTATGCAGAAACAGAACACTGTGGTACTGAACTGTTGGCTATTTTATTGGACTTCGCACCATTGATTGTTGTTCCTGGAACCTTTGAAAACTGTTGAAGGAGGCTGTAAAGCTTCTTGCATATCAGGTGCTCACTGTGGTAACTGAAGGCTTGGAAAGTGAACTTCAGGCCATTGTATTGGATTCTGCTCTACTTAATTATGTGCTTGACTGCTGGTTGTTGTTGCTGCGGTAATAGAACAAGACATCATGTCCACGTTAATGACCTCAGTTTGGCAGATTCTCGCTGGAACTTGGATGTAAAAAAAGGGAAATGTACTCTCTTACAGTTACAGAAAACAGGCTGTACCCAGATACATTATAAAAACAGGCTGGTTGCTTGCAGGATTCAATTCAGCCTATACTTGCAGACCAAATGCAATTTTCAGATGGCAAATCTGCAACGTTGTTAGAATTAATTTTTACAAACATGAATATTTCATATAGGTTTTATGTCAGACATTTGTTAACAAGCTGTATTGGCAGTCATCAGTATAGGTGATTTGTGACGTGATTTTTAGCCCAATGGGAGCATCCTCCTGCTCTTACCCCACCAACCAACATACACATGTAATGGCGATTAACAAGTGTGATGCATTTTAGTCATTTTGTTAACATGGGGAAGGCACAGATGGAGCAGCTTGAGCTTGTAATGGTTTTGGAGTAATATGAGATTTTATTGCTATGCCTCATTGGGATTTGGGGGATTTGAGTTTTTTTTTTTAAAGGAATATTTCAGATTACAGTGATTAAAAGTTGCTGCTGAAATGTTGCAGCTAATAAATTACTAGATTGGCCTTTACGGTGGAACTGGAAGAAAAGAAAAACTCAAAAGGAAAGCAAAACTTGTGTTGGGCCTGGAGTGCCAGAAAGTTGTATGTCATCTGAACGTATAATTTTCTAAGATTTTCCTTCTTTAAGAAGGAAAATTTAAGCTGAAACCACCTTCATCTTTTGATTTGGAGTTTTGGATGACTTAATTATTTAACTCTTTACACTTAATTAACCTAATCTTTTTTCAGGCTTAGCTTTTTTTATTTTTCCACCCAGATAAAAGTGTCATTGACTGATTCTAATTAGATGAGCAAGATTAATACGACCACTGTCTGAAATCAAATGAAGGTAGTAAACAACACAAGTAGCAGATCTAATGAATATGAAAGTGATATCCGAATGAAGCCTAATCAGTTTATATATATTTAAAAAAACAATGCTTACCTGATATGATGCAAACCTTTAAAACAGAAACCCTGAGCAAGCCCACCACTGTGTGTCAGACATTTAGCGTGTCAAGTGAATGCAGGGATTTCAGCTTAGTTACACATGAAAGATCAACCTGTCAGTGGTGGTCCAGGACTAATAAGTGAATTCTCCCACCTCAGCATGGCTTAGTCTACCTTGACAAAATGTGTGCTGTTGAAAAGACATTCAAAGCTATTAAAAGTCTATATCTGAAAGAAGATAAATGGTTAAAGGACATTATATGCTAAATCCTGTGTACTCTGCTAAGGCACACCTGGAATAACAAATGAGGAATCTGTTGAAGTAGCAAACATTTTAAGTTCCACACTACTGAGTTTGTACTCTGAATTTAAACCACAAGAGACCTTGGGACGTTTGTTTTTTCAGCCTAATTAATACCAAACTATTTAGCATCCTATTGACACTGCCAGCTGCTCTAATCTGAAGCTAGGATGGTGAGACAGAGAGTTAATCTCTCAGCAATTCTCGGAAACCAGGATAAATTGAACTAATTTCAAAGCTTTTTTCTTCCTAGAGATCACAGGGGGTGTGTGCAAAATTTTGTCTGCACTGAGGATACCAAAATTATATTTGTACACATTAAAAAATTTAGGGAATAACTGTAGGGAATTTGTTATTGATGTTTGTTATTGTTGCAATTAATAACAACAGGTGCTGACATGATGTGCATGTGAATATCAACAGACTTCCCTTGTTTAAGTTAACTGTCTGAAGGAGATGCTGATACATCTCTGAAAGTCTAGCATTATTCCTTATGTAAGGTGTGTGTGTGTGTGTGTGTGTGTATAAGAGTATAAACAAAAACCTACAACCACTGGGGTTTTTTTTTGCAAATAAAAGTTTGTAATCACTGAGTGCCTTTATGAGTGTCTGTGTCAGTTCGGATTGTGGGGGCCTGGCTTGTCTTGGACACAGGCAGGGGGGGCTTCAAGGAAAATGGTTCGGAACCACTGCTCTACAGCACAGCCCAGCAACCCTGGTCCTGTCTTCCTGAGATGTCTGGTTCCTGTCACAATCTGCAAGACCTGCCTACAAACTTCTTCAGAAGACGGTTGGCAAGAGCTGTGAGTAAGGGGGAGGGGCCATATATTATATGCAGGTTAGAGCAAAACAGCAAAAATGTAGATCACCACACGGAGTGTTGGTGACATTCACTGATTGTGCTCTATTTTATGCCATCCTGTGACAGTCGACCACACAGAACATTATGTATGTACAGCAGGTTGTACTCTGCTGGAGTGAATTCTCACTCATGTAAATTTGTCAGTTCAAAGATGGGATGGATACAGTTATTGATTACAAGAGCCTGGAACATGCCCTTTATTTTCTTAAGGTACTGCCTTACTTAGTGTTGTAGATAAAATGAGTTAAAGGATTGGAATTATACATCTGGCAAAAAGAAAAAAAATCAACCTTGATCTTAGCTCAGTAAGCAGGAAATGAAACATTACGGCAGATAATGAGCTGCTCACGGTGCCTCTGAGGCCCTGCACAGACAAACCTAGAATTCTGACTGCTCTTGTACAGCTCATCAATATTGCAGTGATGCTCTCCTCCTGCTGGTGGGCTCCACTGTCATGACTAATTTAGCTTTGTTTTCTTTTTTCCACTTTTCCGTCTCTTGCTGTTCAGCTACTCTTATCCCAAACATTGGCCTTCGTACTTGTAAAAGTCCAGAACCCTGATTGCACATTCAAACAGGCTGATACAATTTCTCATAGTATACCTACATTAAAATGAAAGCATTACTCTTTGAATATTTGTTATTTGTGCAGTCTACACTGACATTGCCTTATTTTGGATGTACTGATGCCTTTAATGCTTCACTTTCATTCGAACATCACCCATCAATCACTTGAAGTATGTCTCAACCCTGGGTCAATGCTGACATTCGCCGAAAACTCAGCGAGCGCACGCGTGCTTTCCAGTCGGGAGACACGGACCTGTACAGAAATGCAGGTACGATCTCCGAAAAGCCATCAGGAACGCGAAACGGGAGTACAGCAGCAAGGTGGACTCCCAGTTCAGCTGCACACATGACGCGCGTCAGATGTGGAGGGGGATTCAGACACTAACGGACTACAAACCACGAGCACACACTCTCGTGTCAGACA
>JBBPDC010000141.1:16777982-16799824 GCA_037974485.1 Hemigrammopetersius urotaenia | reverse complement strand
CTGCCCAGTGATTTTTTTGCCCTCTTCTCTGTGGCACTGGGTGAAGAGTTTTGGAAAAACACCATTTATTGCAGTTCTGTCAAAAAATGTGATATGTATTTTTTTTCACGATATGGATATTGCTCATGTTGACATCGCGATTACGGTAAATTTGTGATATATTGTGCAACCCTACTTGGTACACAAGCTTCCTCCCAAATCCCAGGCAATAGGATTTATACCTGGCAAAAATTATGCATTGGACTACAGTCGGGACTGTTGGGACTGTGCTGTAATGATCTCAAGGACGAGGAGGGACCGGGAAACATCTTGGAAATTCATGGAATCCTCATATTTACTGAACACACACTTAGAGTACCAGCTTGGCACCTGGTGATTGCCCAGAGAGCTGAGAGGTGATTACACCCTGATACAAGCCAAAGAATACATTAAAATAGTCGGGGGGGGGTGGGGGGGGGGGGGTGGGCATTTTGTACTGGAACCTGGTTTGAACCCTCTCTACCGCTACTTCAATATCATGAAAAATATGATTTTTCCTGATTTTCCTGATTTTCCTAAGCTTAATGTGGCATGTAAACACCATAAAACAATAAAAAAACACCATGTACCCCTAGTGCATATATGGAAAACAAAACCTATAAGAAGTGTTTCAGCCTGGACTGCTTGTTTAAATGTTGTACTGTACAGGGCCACTGAGAATTGGGAAAAGTTACATAAATCAGTATTAAAGGCACAGTAGCATAAATGATGTGTTTAATTTTAAGAAGGAATAAAAGGGATGAAGAGACATTGGAAAACTGTTAAGTAAAAATAAAGTATAACTGTTTTGGGGGCATACACCTCCCAAATAGTTATAAGTGAAGTAAATAAAATGCAAGGGAAAAAATTCTACAATTTCATTACTTATTTATTGAGATTTTGTACTGGGGCCAGTAAGACTCATATTACATCACTTGTAATATAAATTAATTCAGTCATTCATTTTCCAAGCTGCTTACTTTAACCAGGGTTGTGGAAGTGCTGGAGCCAGCCCCAAGGGTCAGAGGGCAAAAGAAGGAGAAACAGCCTGGGCAGGTTGCCAGTCCATTGCAGGGTGGCCATACAAACACACTCACATAGCCATGCCTATGGGCAGTTTAGCATCATCTAAATTAAATGTAAATATTAGAGCAATGGTAATCAAATGGTAATGGTAATCAAAAGATGGGGCCCTTAGAAAGTCCATACTCAGTCATTATTAGGCTGAAGCAAAAATGTGGACTCTGCGGCAGGTTTGAGGATTAGAATCATATTTGCATTGCATCAATGAAACACTCTCCCTCCAGCTTCACTATATTCAACATTCAGTCGATGCCCTGACCCAGGTCTTTGGCAGCCGTTCAATGTTTGCATATTTAATTCTCTTATTGTCCTTCTGAGTAACTATGTTGCTTTCCTACCTACTCGTGACTCATGAAGATATGCGGTCTGTCTCAGCTGTAGGAAGCAGCAGGAAGCCCCACAAGGCCGAGAGGTGTTGATGGATGTGTTTATGTCTTCCGCTGGTGGAACAGCAGGGCAGTGGCAGCACGCTTGGAAAGAGGCTGGCACTTTGGTTGGCAAATGGAGCTCAGAAACCGATATCCTGCGAGCTGTGAAGCAAGAGGGGGTTTGATGGAAAAAAGTAATGTTTTGGAAAAAAGTAATGCACAAAGCACTTTACTTGATTCAAAAGTGCATCATTTAAACAGGAATAAAATATTTTACATCGACAAACTCATTGGAAAAGTGAGCAAGCTAAAAGAAAATTGTTTTAAAGCAATATATTCTGTTCATGAGGAACTGAAGTGCACATTTGGTTCCAGTGAATTTTATGTAATACATATTTTCAGTGCAGCAAAACAGTGGGTTGAACTCACTTATGTATCATTTTTTTCATGTATTGGTTACTAAATTAATGAGAAAGGCCGTTTAAATTTTTTACGTGACATAATGGATTGAAGGTGCTGTGTGTGTGAGTGTAGATGATTGACAGAGACTTAGCATGTATATGGTGAAAAAAGATCTTCTCTAAATTTAATCTGAGCTTCTATAACTGGGAGATAATCCGGCTACATGTTATGATATTATGAAAGAAACCTTGTGTGCTGCACATTTTACATTAAAAAAACAGTAAAGGCCATTACATCAGCATAATCTGTGTGGCCACAGTTTAAAGCCCTCTTTTAAACGTCTGAGCTTGATGGTAGAGTTACAATCAGAGAAATAACAAAAGATAGTCCATAGTTAGTTCACGATGCAAGTCTTGGCTGCTGATTTAAAGACTCTCTTTACCCCCAGGGTGAGTATGACTGTGTAGGGTCAGCTGCATGGTCTTGCCAGATGTTTTACAGGGAATCTGAACTTGCTGTGTACCTTTAAGGCTTAGCCTTTTTTCTTCCATCTGCAGTGTGCCTTATGTTTTATTAAGAACTCTGAGAACGCATTCTGTTTTCCTATTATTGTGGCAAATGGGTAAATCTAGTGGATACAGCAGAGTATGTTCATTTATAAACTACCTTTACATTACCAGGTTAATGCCTAACAGTTCAGTTTATTATGATGTGGAAGAAATACGACTGAGCTTCTTCTGATTGGTCTAAAGTGATGAAATAATTATATACTTTGGTGTAACATCTAGCAGTAGAAATTTGAACATTTTTATCACGTCATTTTCATGCCTGAATTCACAATGAAATGAGGAATTGCCATTGTTTGATTATACAAATCAGTAGTCCTGTGTGACCGAAGGACAAACATTTTAATGATAAATTAGCTGACACTCGCTGTTGACACTCTGATTACAATAAAATAGATTTGTGCTTATGGAACCTCGGGGAAGGACATGGAAATAAGTTTAAGGGTTAATAACATCTTTATATTTCCGTTTTTAAAACGGACTGCAAAGCTCATGCAAAGCCCGTGCTGCTGTAGTCTCAGTGTTTTTTTTCTTTTCATGCCCTCATTTTCTTACTTCCCCACCCACAGCCTTTTCTTAGCATGCTATTACTCTTTACTGTCCCCATGGTGTAAAGGTCAGTTTCATTATGAACCCGTGGTGTAGTTTTGTTATTTTTTTGGTAATGACACTGCCTTAAAGATGCATCGCTCTACAGCGTTCTGGTAACAACGAGTTCTTTTCGGCATCCTTTGGGAGGGAAGACAATGGATGCAAATCAAATGCATGTGCTGTACTCTGTATTTAAGCCTCTGCTTAAGGGAGCATTAGGCAATCGAATAACGAGTTGATATTATTTTGCTACTTATCCTCGCTCCATAGCACTTACTCACTCGCTCTCTATTGTATGATGGAGGTCTGTATTCACAGCTGAAAGCCACCAAGCTTCTAATGGTGTCATACATTTAAAAACACTAGAAATGGACTTCCCTCCAGGCAGTAATGCAACCATCATATTTTCTGGAAAGAAACATGTCCAGATAGTATAGTTGTAAACAGGATATAGAATTTATAAAGGGATAAATGCCCTGCTGCAAAAATGGTATCTAGACAAGTGTGGTATCTGTCAAATGTTTACTTTTTAAATTTTGTTATTTTTATTTTATTTTATTTTTATCTTCTATAGATTTATGTAAAGTTGGGGGAACACGAGCCTAAGAATTTCATTACAGTAATGATGCTTACATTGTTATCTGTATATGACAATAAAACTTGAAACTTGAAGCACCGTAAGTGACATATCTAGCATTTCGCATTATGAAATTATTGTAACAACAATAATCCAATTATAGGCAGTCATTTCTTGACAATGACCTATTTTAAATAATCAAATCTAATGAAATGATCTTACTGTACTCTCCCATATTTTTTCTTCTTTCGAGAAATAATAATTTCATTGGCAAGGCGCTAATTATATTTGATAGGATTCCTTAAAATAGACACATGTATCTAGAAATAGGTTAAATAACTTTTTAATAGCTGCACATAATGTGGAGTATTAGCCATATTGCCTAATCCCAGATAATCACTTAGAGAGATGCCATTTTTAGTATGACCACACAAACTGTTGGACAGTGTGTGTTGCTGCATTAATTGTCTCAAAAAGGTCCCTTTAGGGTTGGATATCAGTGTTCCTAGGACTTGGGAACCTTGATATTTGCTCAAAAGAAATGGGTTTTCCTGTCATATTTACAGACTGTGCTATGCATTGTTGAATGGTCAGTAAGCTAAAGCAGTTTTGCTTTCGAATGTATTGATTACTGATTGGGTAATAAACTTGTTCCCTGGAGATCTTTAGGCCTGTAGAAACTGGTTCTGAGAATGTGTTTTATAATGCTACTTAACAAAAGGCTTTAAAGATAAATTAAATGAGCTTATCTGTATTAAATCAGCTCAGATATGATAATCATCTACTATTAAGCAGTCATCATCTTTATGAAGTCTACAGGGAATCAGCGCTGACTTTATCAGATGTTTTAAGGCCCATTGCAGAGTGAGAAGTTGAAAAGTTTTAAGATAAAAACATGCCATTGAAGTATTTCTCACCCATATGAAGATGAAGAAGTGAAGTTAGAAAAGTAGAAAAGCAACAGACTGCCTTTCAATGTGAGTTCCAAAGGAGCATTGTTCTCGTGGTCTGAAGGACTGTTGCCAGCTCTAAGGAGGGTTTCCTGATTAGTCTCCAAGAATGAATTTTTCATGGGTTCGGTTTAGCAGAAATCTGAGGGGTCCCAAAATTCTTTGAATTTTTATGCATTATACATTAAGGTGAAAACTCTACTCTCAGTGCCTTTTGTTTACCTCTGATAGAAAGAGACTGTAAATAGAGTGGATCAGATCTGAGAATCACTAAAAAAAAAAGGCTTTGATGTAATACTGCGTGCTGAATGCTCTAAAACTCACTTTTAAATGACTCATTCTGTTACATAACACTGAACAACACCTGCCATTGTTTTTTTGACGCCCCACATAATAAAAAGCTGCTTTTATAACGGTTAGTAATAAACCGTTATAAAAGCTTTTATAGTAACTGTTACTATATGGTGAAAGATCAAATTTATATTTCTGCACCGTTGAAAATAATCAGTAGCTAGTTTTGTTGCTGGCTGGTTTTAGTGTGGCTCACCGGCCCTTGTCTTTCTCTCAGTCTCTAGTTTGGTGCAATGCCAGCGTGAATGGAGGTCACCATTCCCTCTCTGTGTGACCCAATTAAGAAAAGAGAGTACCTTTTAAAGCGCGAGTTCCTCAAATGCTCACGGTTGACCCTATTGTACCGCCCTTCTTCAAGTGCTCCATCTCAGCTTTGTCTCGCTCAGCCTGATATGTGTAGTGCTGTTTAAAGGCCTCCAGAATGCTGTCTAAAGTGTCCTTTTCAGCTAAAACATATTAGATTTTTATCAGTGTTAAACCTGAACACCAATTGCATTTACACTTGGAACTCAGGAATACTGAAGCAGTTCTTCAAGCAGTAATGATGATTAACTTTTAAAAATTGCACACACCGGAGACACCTTGTTCTACTATGCTGCACTATGTTATGTGAAGAATCAGCTATAAACAGTCGTTTGTTGTACTGAGATACTCATTGTCATTCTCAGCTTTTCAGGTGTGATCTTCCACCTAATTTCCTTAACCCTTGTGATCAAAATGGCATGGGTTTGAATAGCAGGACTGCCAGTGGCACCACTGAGGTAGCCTTAAGTAATGTACCGCCCCCACACACTGCCCCCCGGCCACCATGCCTGTGACTGCCCACTGTTTCACTCGAGTGAGTGTGTTAAATGCAGATGACAATTTTAAGCTGTTTACACTGAGTGCAGTGTCGTGGTGGGTTTGTGTGTGACAAAGGGACACTTCACCTTTTTTACCTGAAAATATCATACTTAGTGTGAAAGCCTGAAGACCTGTACTTGTTGTTAAAGGTAACTATTATTGCTGTTTGACATTATTGATTGACATTACATTATTAATTGGATAAAATGGCATAGTTGTAAGTATATCGCTGCAACTTACCAACAATACTGGGGCTGGGAGGCTGGAGGAGTGTGTGTGTGTGTGTGTGTGTTTTTGTGTGTGTGTGTTTTTGTGTGTGTGTGTTTTTGTGTGTGTGTGTGTGTGTGTGTGTGAGTGAGTGTGCAAAGCTTGATTGTGCTGGAGTCTGTTGCTGACTGGTGCTAGTTTCAGTGCAGCTGCATCAGACATCTATGAACAGAATGTCCATTTGCATGGCAATACCACATAATAAAACATTTTCTACTCATAAACACAGCTGTGATCTGGATTAAAGGTGTAGAATCCACACACTGAGACAAAATAATGTCAGATCAACTTTAAATGATAAAGTAAATTATTACTCAGCTTTTCTTTATTAACACAACACAAACATAGTTTACTCAAAAGTTCTCCTAACTCTTACTTTTTGGTTCTGCATCTCAATACACAAACAATGTAGAATTTGTCCTTTACTTTGTTTCCCCTCCAGCTTTTTCCATCACACCAGACTTTCTCTCCTCTAAGGCTCCCTTAAGACAAGATACTGCAGATAAACAGGGTTATTTTTTTAAATGCTAGATGCCATCATGAATTTTTGTGAGTAGATTTCTGATATTCTTCCATATATTTTTTGTGTATTTGTAATTCAATTTACATATAAAAAAAAACTTAAATATGCATACAGATTAATCTAGCTTTTGGATTAGGTTTAGAATTCAAACATTTAAAATGTAGTTGTAAAGGCATACTCCAGAGAAATTTAATTGCTTTATTGTTTTAATAAGAAAACACAACAACAGTACCTTTCTATGACATCTTTAAAAACATATTTTAACATATAACATTTAAAACGTATTTGAGAACTGCATTGTCCAGGGAGATCTCAGACATTTGTGTGAATGTTGTCATTAAAAAGAAGAACCTATTTTATTATTCAGATGCTACAGGAAACAATCTGTCTGTATATGTCACCTAATACGATTGTTTTGACATGCATTACATCCAAAAATCTGAAAGATTTTGGCATGGCTTGAAATTGTCATGTCTGTCTGTGGTGTCTTAACTAAATATTGAGTTACACCACGCTTTCATCACCCCTGTGACTTCTAAGGGTTAATCTTAAGCCGAGTTAGCTGGAATGTCACACTGTGTTATGCATCTGTTGTGCCTGAACTGTGCTATGCATCTCCTGTGGTTAGACACAGCACAGACACACCTCTGGCCTTTTGTTTGGAATTTGGCCTCTGTCCTTTCCTCTAAGCAACCAGCCTAATTCAATAGGTGAAAATAAATTGGTCCTTCCTGGCGAAAGCCCTGGCAACAGACCTAGCCATTATTCCTGAACAAATTCCAGTGTTGTATTCGCCCACCCGCCTATCTGCAACTCTCTTGTCCTGCTTTTAGCTGTGACACACACCCACACACCACACGCAGTGCATCTCAGAAGTCATTCAGCCTCCAGCGAGAGCAGCCCTCTGAGTATCAGCCCCCATAACCTCTGGGAATTACCTAAATTTTATTGATACCAATGGCATTATTTATTCTGCTAATTTGTCAGATATTTAATTAAGTCCCTTATTGATTCCTGAAAAATAGGGCTATACAGGTTTTCAGCATCATCTGTCAATTATCTCTGAATGTCTGCTGAGTAACATTTGAAAAGACATGACTTGTACTTTTACCTTGTAAGGTTTGAAAATATAAGATTGAACCAAATCTGGCACATAAAATCAACTATTCAGCTGCAGAAAAAAAGTATGAGAGAATATTTGTGCAGCATTCCTTTAGGTTTTCTTAGTATAAGAAGGCTGTCAGGTGCTAATGTTCTTGATACCCATCCATTCACTGGGCACTGGGCAAAAGGCAGGGAAACACCTTGGACGGGTCACCTGTTCATGACAGGGCAAACACACTGGCACACACATTCACGCATGCATGCACACACTCACACCTAGGGGTCATCTAGCTTCTCCAGTTCACCTTACATGTATGTCTTTGGACTGGGGGGGCACTGACATTCCTGGCAGAAACCCTATTTATTGTTTGTCTCTTGTCAGATCTGATCTTGCCTGTCTGATTAGAGAGCCCTTAAACTGATGTGTTTCTAGATCCACAAATGAACCTGAGGGGGATGGGCAGGCTACAGCTGCATTTACATCCATCTGTCTACAATTGGCTCATTTATACCCACCACACTTTACTCACAAATCTCTCACCCTCTCTTTCTCTCTCGTTCTCTGATTAATTTCCCTTAATTTGCATGCCATCATTTGTCCCCAGTGTAATCAGACTGAGAGATGCACGTATGTTTTTGCACCTCAGCTGACCCTAGCAGGTCATTTCCGTCCAACACATGTTAAATGAAAACAGCTACAGGCTTTATGGCCTGCAGCCTCGCCCTATCCCAGTGCAGCCCACTGATGGATGGATGGCTAAGATTGGCAGCAGTCCCAGTTGAGGAATTAAATGAAGGCTGCAAAGTGAGCTGTTATTCTCGCCCTGACAGGAGGGACTTCACCCACGGAGGACACAGCCTCATTCTTATTTTTACCGTCTTCATTAGTATTCTCTCTCTCCTTTAGTTTCTTTCCGCTCTGGCCCTTGCGCCCTGACTGCTCTCATGGAACCTTCCCCAGCTCCTCCTTCCCTAAGAGCAGTACAGGAAATAAGTGCTCCATTGATTGGGGTCAGGACTCAACCCCTGCCAGTTTAATTAAAAATATCTGCAAAAACATGGCTTTCAAATATTTACCCGCTGTTGGATTTTCAAACTAGCTCTGAATGGTGGGAAAACTGATGATCATGTGGATCTATTCATGTAGATCACTGTGAGATAAAATGGGAGAGAGTGAACTAGACACAAATGGATTCTTGATAGTAGTCTAAAATTATTACTGTTTATCACTCTGGTATCTTGGGGGCTCCCTCTTTGCAAATTCCGTTCCTCAATTACAATTTACGCTCCTGGTAAAATGGTGTCAGCATGTGAAACTGGAGAGTCTGGGTGCTACTTTGTTATCTCTCGCTGCAGGAAAGAAGTGTTTGGTTTATTTTTTATATGCTTGGTTTCTCTAAAATACAATTCACAAAATCACAAATGGCTTTATTATATCATGACCTTTGCACAAGACAAAAAAAATGACATCAATAAATATCACATTACAAAATAAATGAAAAGATTTTGAAAGACACAGTGACTTTGCTTTAGCATTAAAGGGATAAATTAAGTTGCATTGAGTTGAGCTGTGGATGTACAACGAGTGACTGATGGATTATATTCTGACCTTTAGCTTCAGTATGTTCCAGTAGAATTGCTGGCATGTCTTAGGAGGAGCAGAGACAGCCGGGTTGCCTATTGGCTCAGCGAAGCAGCACCGTTTGATGCATTGGGGATGTCAACAAAGGATTTGCAGGGAGGAGGTCCGTCTTTGGCTTCGACGAGATCAAATGGCCCTGTAATGTTGCTAGGATGTCGGCACAGGGATTTTTGGTGGGGCTGCGGGGGGGTTGGCGTGTGTGTGTGTGTGTGTGTGTGTGTGTGTGTGTGTGTGAATGTGTGAGAGAAAGTGAAAGACAGATTTCTTCCATGCCAAGGGGAGAAGAAGAAAGACTGAAAGATACACATAGGGAGAGAGGGAACATTCAAAGGAGCGGCAATTAGACTGAAATTTAGAGGGATGAAAAGATAACCTAAGGACAAAGAGAAAAAGGTCAGAGTTAATGGGGGTGAGAGAGAGAGGCGGGGGGGTGGTTTGGGTGATTTAAAGAGATCAAAAGTCGCTTGTCATGTCAGATTGCTTCTCTGATTACTCCTGTTCCTCCAAAATGGACGAGGGATAAGGGGGATAAAAAATCAGAGGATAAAAAAAATCAATTCTGCTATCTGCTATCCTTTTTGCCTCAGACTTTTTATAGATGCTGGAATAAGATATTCTCGCCATGGGATACATTTTTACCCCCTCTCTCTCCTGCATCTCTCTGCTTTCCTTTAGTCTTTCGCTCATTTATTTGGTGTACAGTGTCACCATCACCCTCTGCCCTTTAAACAATTTCTATCTGATCACAAATGATTAAGGGAGGGCAGTCTGGCAAAAATGTAGCACCATGATACTTAATGAAACACAATATTTATCACTATATGTATGTCAGAATGGATCTAATACACCACATGCAGCTGATTCAAGTACTGATTTAAGTACTGATACCCATATATATGTAATGACCTTAGGTTATAAAATAAAACTTTGAGAGGGATCAGTTATTTACCACAGCACATAAGTTGGATATTGTTGTGGGCAAAAGCAGTTCAGAAAGTATGATTGCTGGCCCATAGGCAAGCATTCAGTTTATTTTGTTTATTCATTTTTGCGTTGGAGCTACAATGCTAATGTAGCTAACAAGCACATTCCCCACAAATTAGCATCTAGGATAAGCCTCTCACACTGTGCTGGACATTTTTTCCCCCTCTCTCCAGTCTTTTTGTCCTAATACTCTAATTTATTTAGCGTACAGTGGCATCCTCGTCTTCAGCCCTTATGGTCTTAATGAGCAGCTTATTTCCCTTTCAGCTTGCGAGGCTCCCCCGGCGTCTTTTGTGTGTGCATTTTTTTCCACAAGAATTCCTCTTTTTCTTTTTTCCACTATGATCACAGAAGCCTGCTCCTTCCTTTCTGTCCATTCATTTGTCTATTTTATTCATCCACCCTTTTGCAGCTGGATTAGTGGCCCAGATGTTACTGACCCACATAGTGGGAGGACCAGCTGTCTGCAAGATGAATAAAGAGGAATGGGGTGGAAAGTCCTGGATGTGGACAAAGCTGGATGTTTCCCCAGTACATGTGGGCCACTCAGGCTGGAGAGTGGATTACTGCTTAAGCCCACTGAAGAAAGCCGCAGTTTGGAGAAATTGAAGAGGAAAACAGAGGAGAGCAACAGTGTATAGAGCGGTTGATTGTACTGGCTGGAACAAAATTGCCACCCCAAGTCCCCACATTTATTTGCTGCATAGTTTTGTAGAAGACATTTAAGGCTGATACACTCATGACTTGAAGAACTTTCCCCTTTCAATGGATGATTCTTTAAAGACTCCATAAATGAGATTAGTGAGGTTTTTTTTATTTGTAAAGGAAAATATAAGGGTTGTATACTAGTTTTTCTAAAGGCTTTTCATTGAACCACATGTTCAAGCCGTGATAGAAGTATCTGAGAAATGTCCTTTTTGTCCTAAATTTTCCCATCCTTATGTTCTCTCTCATTTCTGTCCCTCTTTCCCTCTCACTCATGTGCTCCTTCTTGTTTTGCACTCTCTGGCTAGAGTTGAGGTATTCAGGCAGGCTTGGCTTAAAGCTCCACTTCTAAAGGCAGTAAGCTCTAAAGATGAGTTAAAGATGAGCAGGGCCGATAAGACTGGTATGACACCTCTACACTTGAGTGATGACATTAAGGCGTTGTGGAACGGTGCTCTTCAGAGTACATTAGCACTCTCTCCCATGAACAGGCGACTGTGAGCACTTTGCAAGCGTTTTCATGACTTGGTTCCTCACCATGAGCAGTGTCAGGCAAAAAAATATGTCTTACATCATTTTCCCCTCACCCCAAATAAAGCCGATCAGCTGAGCCATGCTTGGGGTCTCAAGTTTGGTCATTTGGTTTTGCACTGAAGCCATGAAGCTAAAGTAGTAATGGAGTTTTGTACTGCATTAATTAACATTGTACAGATTACATGCATAAATCATCACACGCTTGCCTCAGGCCATGTCGAGCAATCTTAGATCGACCTGCAAATGTAGTTTCTGACACCTCATGACATGCAGAATTAACAGTATGGCACGCAGTGTTGGGAACCACAAGAAAGGAAACTTCAGACACCAAACATGTCTCACTCAATTTTTCATCAAACTATCGCTTTAACTGGAATTATTCTCCATGCGCATGCTTGGACTTAGAAAGGGTGGAAGTACTGGTCCAGACAACACATATCAGACAGTGTAATGAAAACAGCATGAGGTAGTGATGTGTCTGCTGGACAGACCAGCGCTCACACACTCCAGCATAAGCACTGGGCCCACTGCCAGTGTAAGCAGCTTCTGCTCTCCATTTGTTGTTTTTGTTGCTGCTGCTGTTGTTTCCCCTCTGTTGTCTTTGTGTTTCAGTGTTGATGCCTGAAATACATGCATCGATGCAAGCCAAGTCCTAAATGGCGGTCTGGAGATTGGTGACGTGTGTAGCATGCCTAAGTCTGTGAGACAGCTAATATTGAAAAGACCAGACTGGGGTCAAAGATTTAACTGCCATGGTTCAGTTGGTCAGGAGTGCATGTGGATTTGAGCGAGGCAGCATACGTTAATGTGAACCTCTTGTGGTGGACTGGTGTGGTTGTGTAAGAGCCAGAAATCCTCTGAGCATATTGGTCTGGGAGGGCTTTTTATAGCAGTTTTCTTTTTCTTCATCTCTTTCAGCTGGATATAATTCTCTCCAGAGCACAGAGGACACGGGGTAGGAAAATCAAATCGGACAGGCCACCAGCATGCATAATCACACAAAAAATGATCATAGCCAAAACTTATATAGACAGAAGCTTAGTATCGCATTATTTGATTGGTTTTTCATAGTATTATGTAAGCCTGTTTAGCTCACATTTCATCTTTCATGCAGCCTATATTCAGATTACCATCAGGGTGGCATGAAATACTCCTCACTAAGTAGGTGGACAGCAGAGATGGGTAGTGACTATATTGGTTACTTGCCATTTTAATGGATTTATACTTATTTCAAAGGCTTCTATTCAAGTATAATTGGAAATGAATGAAAGGTTATTTACTTTGTCTGGTCCAACTTGAGGCAAATTATGATCTGCAAACGTGTGTTTATTCTAATATTACATGTATGCCATAATCGTCCACCCCTAGAGCCAAGGAAACTTTAGAAACTACTTCCTAATGCTAATGCTAATAGATATGGTGTCCCACTGCAGTTGTGTCCCTTCAATGACCAAAAAGAACTCCAGACTGATATCACTGCAGGATAAGGCAAAACATTCATTACTAATGAAAGTTAATGCAAAGATTCCCAATAATTTAGCAAACTTTCTAATGACTCATATATTGTGGACGTTTTACAAAGTGGATATTTTACATTTACAGTGTTCAAACAATATATAAAAGTTCAGAATATAAACAGATTTTTCTACTCATATTTATCTCTATTTCAGTCGCTATTTTCAAAAAGTCACTTTTTACTTTTTACTGGGTGGGTTTTGTTACAGGGCAATGTAGGCATCAGGATACTTTAGAAACAGTAGATGGACTGCTGTTATGGCATCACTTTGTTCACCCTTGAATCTCCTATTATTACTATAACAGTACCATGTATCAGAAAAGAGAAATGTGACTATTGCATGGTGGTAGAAGCTTCCAGAGTTCTGAGAGAATGTGTGTACTGATCCTTCTCCAGCCTTTCTTTGCCATGGCTCGCGTCCCGGCCCGACTGGGCTCGGACAGCTGCCTGATCCATCCAGGCTGTATGTGGGCGACTGTGTTATTAATTACTGTGGATTCTTGGCTCTAGAGTTGTGATTGTGTCCTAAAAACACGCCATGAAAAGCAGCTGTTTTCTTTGGACTTATTAAAGTTAGCTTTCTGTTTCCTCTTGTCAGAGCCTGCAGGGTCTGTTTAGAGGGAGTACTCACTCAGTAGAGTGAATTCACTAATGGATACATACACATACACACATGCTCACACACTCAGACCAATTTGGTCTAAATAGCCATATAATGTCAGGAGAAAAATTAGAGGTCACTAAGATTGTGTAAGTAGCTCTCCTGCTATGAGTCCAGGGGTCTGACCGCATAATATTTTGATTTAGAACAAGTTCTTGACTTCTAATTATGTTTAAATTCCCTTCAAGTTGAAGGCTTCACAGCAGCTTTGTAATCTGCTTCTAATGGAACTTGACCCTGGTTTCTTTGCAGTAATGAGGGCCGTTTCTGTACGCACCGTTAGTCTATGCCTTGTTATCTCCGCATATTAATAACAGTGGACTCTCCACTGATTGCAGTTTTTTTTTTGTTTTTTTTTTGGCAGTTCTGACCAGGGGCCTTGGTGTCATCGCTGTGGACACAGAGACTCGTCGCCATGGGAAAGCAGAACAGCAAGCTCAGGCCCGAGATGCTACAGGACCTGAGGGAGAACACTGAGTTTTCCGACCACGAGCTGCAGGAGTGGTATAAGGTGAGACAAGCAAATTTCAGCAGAGCAGCATTTCTTAATATGTAATGCCAGATTTATTTGAGGTCACATAATAGACCCTTCAGAGATACCGGCATTTACATGGTTCCATGAAACACGTCATTTTAAAAAATTTGATTTTACTTTACATTTATTTTCAAGAATGATTGATTTGAAATTTGTTTATATTATGTTAATTAGCTACATCTGAAGAAATCATGTGCAACTGAAAGCTTTATAGTTATATAATAGGCCAAACAATAATTTGAATATGTTTCTAGAGAAATATATAAAAAAAATAGTGCCAGAAATTCCTTAATCCAACTATTTGGACTGTCAAGCTGGTGGCTTAGTGGTTAGGGCATACGCCCTTCAATCAGAAAGTTGAGAGTTTGAATTCTAAGAACGCTAATGGCACCCCTGAGGTATCCTTGAGCAAGATGGTCGGGCACTGTGTTCTTGGCTGCCCCCTGCTTCACTTGGTGAATGGGTTAAATGCAGAGGTTGAATTTCATGCTGTGGTGTGTTCATGTATGACAGAATGCATAAAATGCATACACTTTGCATAAAAATCCCAAGTAGTTCTGCTCTTGATTGCACCGAAATGATTGCAACAAAAAAAACCATCTGTAATCATCAGAAACCACAACGCACTTTTTTAAACCAGTTTTTCATGCTGATTTCAGATCTGCTTTTCAGTTTTTTTCAGATCTGCTTTCACATCAACTTTTTGAATACTGAGTAATATTAGATTTGCAACAGACTTGCATGCATTTTTTATTAAACCGCAGGCACCAGTCAAGTAACTGTTTCAATATTTTCAGTGTGAAGTCAGACAGGCCACTCTGTGGCATAGATATAATGATCAGTGTCAGTCAGCTACCACTGTTTCTCAGCATATGATAATTATATGATCATTATACCAACTATCATGCAGTATAGAACTAGCTTCATCACAGAAACTGTACGTGCGGAAAAACACTAAACACAGATTTGAAATCAGTATGAAAAACACTACAGAACCCACATAAACTTATTTCTGGTGATTTTGAGCTGTTGACCTGTGTTATGAGAGAAGAATGCTATAGGAATTTAATTGCTTATGTTTGCTAACTCAGAAGGGGGAGCTCTTGCTGGTTTTCTCTTTAATAAAATGAAGCAAAAAGTTTCATTTGAATCTCAGTTGAGCTGGATGGCATCTGGGTTTGGCCATCAAAGAAATGTCACTGATTTGCATAAAGGTATGCAAATACACTTAAGATTTCAGTTACCTCCTATTTTTACTCTGATTGAACAAATGTTTCCCATTTCTAAAATAAGCTACTGAAGTAAAATTGGAAAAAATGATAATTATAAATGGGTCTGTGTGGTGTAAAGAACAAAATTATAGAAGAAACATGCATGTTGCAACTCACCCCATTCTGCCTACCCCTTTTTTGTCGCACATGGTCTTGTTTTGCTATTTTCTGTCATGTCCCGTCTTTGTTTTCGTGTTCCATATGACTTTCCATATGACTTTCGTTTTGTTTTGATTTGCTGCCATGCCCTGCCTTGTTCCATGAGGTTTCTGTTTTTGTTTTCATCCATAGTTTCAACTTTCTTCTTCCCATTTTCACCCCACCTCAGCCCTTGTTAACACTTTTGTATAAATTCCTATTTCTATGTGTTTGTCGGTTCTCCGTGACTCCTGTCTGTGGTTTTGGTAGCCGTTCCTGTGTTTTCTCCCCTAGCTCTGGGTTTATCCAGGTTGTTTACGTTTACGGCATTTAGCTGACGCTCTTATCCAGAGCGACGTACATCAGTGCTTAAGTCCACAACTGTTTCTTACCTGAAAAACAGCTTAAATCCGAGTCAACTATTTAACCAAGACACTGCAGTCAGAGCATCTATACAACAATTGTCAAATAATAATTAGAAATAATATTTTTTTTAAGAAATAAGTATGGTTGTGTTTCAGTTTGTTGTTTTCTAATTTCCTTCTATTTTAATTCCCTTGTTTTTTGTTTTGTTATCACTTCCTGCACGCATGTCTGCATCTAGTCCTCCCTAACCTCAGTCTCACACACATTGTTAACTTGAAAAAATAAGTTTGTGCGAGTTTGTGTATGTATTATTTCAGATGTAACTCAAATAATATCCTCTAGATATGCTCATGCAATATTATTAAGACATTAAGCGGAAGACTCCTATTACCATTCTGTCACATAATACTATGAATCCACACCCTGGAACACATACAGGAACATAAAAGCAGCATTTTTCTCCAGAGATAGCCAGATATAGTACGCTGTCCTAACTGGGAAATGAGTGGACATGGGAAATGAGCTGCTCAGTGGCTCTGCATCCCAGGCTCAGGCATTGCTGTGATGGCCCTGAGGACAGGCTGGGATGCCTGCAGTAAATACACATCTATATGAATGGATTAGGCTGCGTGTATTGAAATGTAAGCTTGAGTGAGTCATGCTGTTTAAAGGGGCTGAAAAAAGAGCTGAGTGAACACAATCTGACCTGCGTTTTAACTCGCAACCTCATCGCTCAGGGTCACAGGGCTTTGTCATGAATGTTTGCACTAAGATGAATTAAATAATTCAAAGTAAATCCATACAAGCAGATGTTTTCCTAGAATAGACCGGTGTTTACATTTTAAAAATACAGTAAATGCAGTGTATTTTGGAAATGTAAACTATGGCCAACATGCAGTTTCTTAAACTGTGCCAGGAAATCAATAATGCTGTAGGAAAACCAAAACAGTGACTTCACTGGAGAAGAAAAAAAATTCTTAACTGAACATCTGTTAAAAGGCTGGCTTTTCAAAATGTGTGCTTTTGTCCATTCGCCAAGAAATGTTCACAGTGTAAATGCCAGCTGGCATTTGTAAGTGGTGCAAAAAATGGGAACACACTCATGCAGCCTACTTCACTGTTTTAAGCAGGTAAGTGTGAGGTAGTACTAGGTAATTATCTTGGGTAACATTAAGGTTGCACAGTGCAAGGCTGAAAGACATGTACAGACTGTGTAATTAATTTTGCTAAAAGGAAGGTTTGTACCAATTCCTAACAGGTTTTAGCTATTAAGCTGAAAAGAGACACAAAAAATCATCCAAAAATTGGGGAGAACTCTGAAGTACACAATTATCCAGTTCTCAAATAAGTGTGTGGTACAAACTCCAAAGTGCTTTAAAGTTATTTGGGGTAAAATGATAGGAAGTAGCCAGATAGTCTTGCCAAATTACACTACAATACTTAGTAGGTTCCATTTATTAAATTAAAAAATGACAGTTAAAACCTTAATATAAGGTGTTAATTCATTTTAACATCACACTGAAAGTGTACGTTTATTTGTAATTACTTATCTAATTAAAGATATCTAATCCCTTTACTTATTAGCTAGGAAATGTATCAGTTTACTCTGATTGTGCCCAAAATATTTATATAAAACATCAGAGTTTACATTACACACTCACTCAGTCAATAACTACAACCTGTTTGGCATTTCAGTGTAATTTAGTTTACTGTACTGGAACTCACTTGATGTCCAAAATAATCACATTGTTTGTTGAAGTCTGCGCCTCACAGTTACACTGATTTTCAAAAGAAAACCATTTTTATTTTCTGTAAAATAAATGAATGATAATGACGATATTTCTCTTGTTTCAGGGTTTCCTCAAAGACTGCCCAAGTGGCCACCTGAACGTGGAGGAGTTCAAGAAGATCTATGCCAACTTCTTCCCATACGGTGATGCCTCTAAGTTTGCCGAACACGTCTTCCGCACGTTTGATACCAACAACGATGGCACCATTGACTTCCGGGAGTTCATTATTGCTCTGAGTGTGACATCAAGGGGGAAGCTGGATCAGAAGCTGAAGTGGGCCTTCAGCATGTATGACCTGGATGGCAACGGCTACATCAGTCGTGAGGAGATGCTTGAGATTGTGCAGGTCAGTGAGCATTCTGGGAGGATCAGTGTTAAGAGCTTTCAAAGGTCTGGGAAGCTGTTAAGGACTTGATGTTAAATACATTGCATTAAGAAATGCAGTTAAGAGTGACCAATAGTGTCAGGTTAGCTTGTGTTATTTGCAAATTTCGCATTATCTGTCCCATAAATTCTCTAGATTGTATTTGAGTGTTCAGTTCGACTAACACCCAGGTACAATTCCATGTGACTGTGTTGAGCATATTGCTTTAACCGCATATTGAAATCCTCTGCAGCTGCTCATCTGCTGGTGAGAGTCTGAGTGGCATGTGCCCTGAATCTGTAATCTCGCAGGTTGTTCAGCTATAGATGTGCTTGTGTCAATTCCTGGAAATGCTGTCAATGCAGTGTTAGTCTGAGATGACCATATGTTTAATTCTAGTTGGGATAATACCACACACACACACAAACACAGCTGTACCTCATGGCCTGTAACCCTAATGTAACATACTAGGGAAATTACATTGGCAGATCTGGTTCAGTTACCGTTGCTGATTATAAAGCCATTTGGGTTATGATGATAAATGTAACAGTGGTGAAAACTTTCTAAAATCAGTCCTTATGCAGCTGATCTGCTTGACGGGAATCTACCGAAGTGCGCACCCAGTTGTATTAATTATCTAAGAAGTGCTAGTTCAGAAGCTCCTCTCCCCTTTGCTGCAGGCCCACTGAGACGGAGTGTTCTATTACCATGTTGTGCTTAGCGTGCGCAGCTGCAGTCAGACTAGTGAAAGCTCTGTCATGAGTGAAGCCCCTTAACCGACAACCCCAACGGGGGAGAGTGGTGGAGATGGAGTGGGGGATGATGATAGCGGCAGCCCAAGCGCTGTTCCCTTGTGGATTAGCAAGTTAAATTTAACCAGGATTTATCCCAGTGTGCAGAACAGCGGGATTATCCGCGGGCTCATGGACGTTGCGGTTGGCTGGCGTGCGGAGATTGCAGAGCTGTTTCATGTTTTACTGTGGGCATTGCTCTAACTGGCGAGGGGGGGAGGGGTTGGAAAGACATTGCTACCAGAGGACCACTCCACTGTATCAAATAAGCAGCAGTAGCTCGCTTACCAGTAAGACTCAGATTTTACAGGCCATGCTCCAGTTAGACCAGTCCATTCTGTGGTTTGTACCAAGACACACTATAGTAATCACATGATGTGAGGACTCTTCAGTCCTAAGCAGATGACTCAACTGTGCAAAATCTGATGAAGCTCTATATAGGCTTGGAATAATAATGATGATACTGCTCTTCTCAACTTAATCCATCATGCTTTCTTGCTCCTGTATCACAGGCCATCTATAAGATGGTGTCATCAGTGATGAAAATGCCTGAGGATGAGTCCACACCAGAGAAGAGGACAGATAAGATCTTCAGACAAATGGACTTGAACAATGATGGTAATTTGGTCAAATAAACAAATGTTCACATTTTTCTGTTTTGCCTCAAATGTAGTCGATCAGTCAAGAAATTAAAGTTGTGAAAATTCAATAAAATGAGACAAAAATATGGATGAATATTGATTTCATCATTTAAAACCATGGATATGTTGTAAATATTTATATGCTTATAGGATAGTATATAATTTGCCCCAGAAGGGGGCGACAAAGCCATTTCACACCTAATGAGAGTTTAAGAGGCAAGTTTTGAAATGTCTAGCCCAGCAATAGTACAAGATGGCTACTCTTATATTTATATATGTTGGTATATATTAGTCTTGTAGCCTCAGTATAAAGCAAATGGTCCTATGTTGTACTAAATGGTTCTTGTAACAGTAGTGAACCCCCTTTTTGAGGCTATATAGACTGTTCTTTAAAGAATGATTTACATGCTTTCCATCATGTAAAAGAGCCATTTAACCAAGCAAAGAATTATTCATGTAATCAGATGGGTTTTCATAGCTCTGTATAGACTCATTGCTATAACGAAGGAACCCTTGAAGAACCAGTTTTTAGCGAGGCAAAGTGAGTCTCAGACACCAGATTGTCTTGTCTGGGGGGGAAACTGTGTAAATTGGATTTTCCTTCTTCGACCTCACTGTTTATGTGTCTTCCACACAGGCAAACTCTCTTTGGAGGAGTTCATAAAAGGTGCCAAAAGTGACCCCTCCATCGTGCGGCTACTGCAGTGCGACCCCAGCAGTGCCTCACAGTTCTAAGTCCGTCTGAGGAGCAGATGCTCAGTGCATGAAGGCTGTTGTCTCTCATCATTATTAGTGTTCCGGACAGAAGAGTTTCAAGAGAAAAAAAAGTGCATCAGTTTTCCTTCTCCGTTTTTTTTTTTTTTTTTTTTGAGAAAGGACACGCAAACATCCGAAGAACAAAGACAACACCTGCAAAGACGTCTTGCGTCTGCTGCGCTTCATCTGTTCCGAGGCCCATGGACCGCTCGGCTCACCACTCCACTACTGACCGTGCTCCAGGCTCCTGGTTATGGAAGGGACCATTCCTTGGGAATTGTGCATGCACACCCACTCCCTCCCCCTTACCCTCCCTACTCTGTGTTAAATATCATTCCATTTTTCTTTTTTTGTTCTTTTGTTCTCTGATGGCACAGTTCTCCTTTTTTATATCAATATTAGTGTATATAAAGCATAAACACATATAGGACGCATTAGAAAAAGGCAACTGTAGATGTCTTTTTATTTACTTGCATTCAAAGACAGTATTATGTAGCTTGAGCAAAGTATCCAGATCCGTAGCCTCCAGTTATGCAGTGGACTGATGGACTGAATGTTGGGATTTTTTTTTTTTGGTACGGCGCTTATGATCTTTCATTTAATAAGAGAAGGCTGAATATCTTATGTAATTTTGTTTGTTTTTTTCATATATATATGTTTTGTTTTATCCATATTTATTTATTTTTGCATTTTCTTTTTCATGGTGTTATTTGATCAACTCTGTGAAATCCTCAGCGTTTGATTCGCTTCAGGCCTGCAGGAGTTAACCGCTGGGTGATTTTACTGTGGACGAAGATTACTTTTGTTACTGCTGAACAGAGATATGAAAGAGACTTGAAGCTCTTTTCCAGCGTCTGCGGTGAACTGTTATAAGCTGCCGGCTTTGCGTGGCATCCTGTGACACATTTGCATCAGGGGAAAACATTCCATTGTGTTTTTTGGAATCAGACGCTTGTAGCACATATGATCTGAGGCGCTTCGTGTGCGTGTGAATGTGAACGTGAGCGTGATGTGCGCATGTTTTCAGTGCATGTATGTGTGCGTGTACGAGCGTTAACTTTATAGTATCACTTTGTGTCGTTGAATACGGTACGTTTTTAAAGTAATGCTGTATTTTTTTTTCCAACCCCGTTTCAAGTGGCTAATTACCCCACACCATGTTATGATACTCGGATTTTGCAAGAGGTACTCATGAACATCAGTTTGTAATTTTCATAATCTCTATCGAACAGCTCAGAAGGGAATGTACAGTCCAGTGATCTAAGACCACATTTCACCTTCAGACAAAAAGGAGAGATATCACCGCAAGCGATAGCACCAAGGGCTTGTTTCCATTGTTTTGTGCAACAACTCAACGCATATCCCGCTTCTCCTTTTCTGCCCTTTGTACGCAGTGATGGAGCTTCAGTCCCTGCAGATCTAATGTCAACACACACACACATCTTTTGTCTAGTTCTACAGCATTGAGAGTTTCACTGCTTTCATATTTGGAAGTCGAAGTATAT
>JBBPDC010000141.1:16755133-16770241 GCA_037974485.1 Hemigrammopetersius urotaenia | reverse complement strand
CATTTAGAGTTTCACTGCTTTCATATTTGTAAGTCGAATTATATATATATATATATATATATATATATTATATATATATATAGACTGCTCCCTTATAGCAACCCCCCTCCTCTTTTATGTTGCATGAAAGCCTCATGCGAGGACGTTAAGATTGTCCCCCTTTGCTGATATTGATGACAAATATACTATGTGTTTGAAACAATGTCTGGGAGTGTTTTACATGACATGCTATGTGCACAATAACCAGGATGCCCTGCACTGACAACACAGGGCATTACTGGTAACCTGCTGGGCCAGTTTTTGTAATGACATCACATGGTAAAAGGTTTTCACCACGCAAACAAATTCAAATTGCCAAATTTAAAGGCAACATTTTATTGAGGTAAAATAAATATGTTATTCAGTTTACAAAGATGCATTTGTCCACAAACACATTGAGAATTGTATAGGGCAGGAACAGTGGTAGGCCCAACATATCTTTTGGGTTTATTTTAATTGACTTCATAATCAACTCCTAGCTTTGTGTGTTGGGGCACACAAACACACACTCAAGAGCAGTGAGCTGTATCATGCTTGCTAGGCCAGCATGTCACAGTCAAGTTTTTACAGTCCTGAATGCCTCGCAGTGACAGCAGCAAAGCACTTTTGCAAGTGCATGAGTAAAGTAAACCAGCTGACGTGAACTACATGTCTTATCGGTGAACTCAGTTTTACAGGCACACATAATTGACCTTCATTCCATCAGGGCCTGAGTTTGGCCAGAGTAACAGGAGGTCTGTAATTAGATCCAGAAACTGGCCCTGTTGAGCTGGGCCCTGTCGAAGTCGGCAGGGGGCGGCCGGTTTTGGGCAGAGCACGTGGAGCTGTTTGGTCGCTGTGACGCATGCAGCAGCTCGTGCTGTTCCGGGGGTCGCTCCGGCAACCTCGCCTTTCTATCGCCTTGGTAACGGCGGGGTGGGGGGGCATAGTAGGGTAGGATTGGGGGCTCAGCTGCTTGGAGGGTCTTCACCTGAAACACACACACACACCCACACACACACAGTGCTTTACAGTCCTGCTGCAGTATGAGTCATCCGTCATGTCCAAGTACACAGCCTAACACACACACAAACACAAACATACAGGAGGACCCACAAGTGAGTCACACATGTGCCAAAATATACTCTTTCCTTTCCTGTGTACACACACACACACATATTAGAGGACTGCATGAGTCATCACATGTCGCACAATGAACCCATTTACAGACTCAGTAGGGGTGTCAACGTCTGACCTGACGAAAACATGCTTGTTTAGGAAATGATTCAATGCATCATTGGATCGTTTGATTTGATACAATTTAAAAAATGTAAAAATAAATTTAAAAAAAGGAAAGACATAAGACACATGCAGAACATAGGATCATTTTAATAAAAAAAAAAAAATACCCAGCTGGGATATACTGTTCCAAAATCAGAGTTGATGCACCTAATTCATGGTACACGGATGCATTTTTGTGACAGTTACAAGTTGACAGTTGATTATTGTGACAGTTACAAGCAGTTCACAGATGACAGCTTCACATACCGATCTACTGGTATGCTGTGGTGCTGGGATGCCACGGATGAAGTTGATACTGATAGCGAGGCAGCGGCCTGAAAACACCACCTCCACGCCACTCGTGAGAATCAATGGCACCCACAGGATTATCGTGGTACTCTGAGAAGAGAGCGAGGACATTGCTTAGACTTTGTCCCTGTGTGTGTTCCCACACATGACAGTTGGATAATGGTTTGATAGAGAGTGGCTAATGATGTGCTATCAAACAATTTCAGCTGTACTGCAATATTGTGATCAATCAAATCGGACCAGCCATGTTAATATTAAGTCTAGCCCAGAGGAGAAGAAAATGTTACAGACTGATCAGAGGAGGCCTTTTGAAAGAAGAACTTCATGAGAGACAGTTTGTTCTCACAGAGAAACGCGGCAGCACACAGATCCCCCACTGCTTCCAGTGGATAATAAAACTCATACCTCATGGGGAGAGAAGTGGTGAAGTGTATGTGAGAGAGGGAGACAGAGAGAAAGAGAGCTGAGAGAGAGAGAAAGAGAGCAGCGAGGAAGAGAGAGTGGAGAGGGAGAGAGAAAGCAGCGAGATTGAGAGAGCGGGCGAGAAAGAGAAAGAGCAGAGAGATTGAGAGAGGGAGAGGGAGAAAGAGCAGAGAGAGAAAGGGAACATGGAGAGAAACGCAGTGTATAGAAAGCAAGAGAGCAAAGATTATTGGAGGAAATGAGGGAGCAGAAAGAGGACAGGATCATATAGAGAAAGAGCAGAGAACTAAAAAAGGAGGGGTGTGAGAGAAGGAAAGATAGCAAAGAGAAAGAAGGATGGAGTAGGAAAGACAGAAGCAAACAGTTCCAGGGCGGAGGAGGGAAAAAAACCGTAACAGATCACCCTCACAGTGTGAATTATTGTTCTGTTCAAAGCTCATCATGAACAGAGCTTGACGGACAGATGATGAGTCCCTGTGAACCAAACAGAATTACGTAACAGCATTTCGCCTGCAATATTAGCAGGTCTGATGAGGGACAGAGTGTGACGTCTGTGTGCTTAACACTAGTAAACAGCTGGACTGAGAGCAAATGGGGTGGTGGTGGCCTAGTGGGTAGGATACTTGCCTCTAGACCAAGAGGTTATGGGTTCGAATCCTACCTTCAGCATACCACCACTGGGTTCTCGAGCAATACCCTTAACCAGGGGACTGTCCCCTGTAGTTAGGGAATGGAAGTCGCTTTGGATAAAATATTGACTTCATAGGAGAAGCAAAAATAAATAAATGGCCTAAAAAAGTTAACAGACAACTGGACAATATAAGAATAGACTATAAAGAGTGATGTTTTAATCAATCAATATATCAATAAATATGTATTTATTATTTATGCCCCACTGCTTGTTATGATTTGGAAATGAATTATGCAGTACATGTTGTCACATGTTATGTAATGTACTAAGTGAATGTGCTGTCAGTGTGTTTGACCACAGTCACCACCTCCCCCTGGTCACTCACATAAATGCGCGTTGGGTCAAAGGGACACTCGGTGGTGATGCTGAAGTAGCTCATGCCGTCGGGTATGTTGCAGTGGAGGAGGAGGGCCTTGCTGCCGTTTGCGATGACCCACACCAGAGAGACGAGCAGGCCAACGGCTGAAGCAGCAGCCAGCAGAACACCTAGTGCACTCAGCACGCACAGAGACCACATCTGAACAAACAAGGGGCATTTTACTGACTAACAATTATATGGATGATCTGAAAACAAACACACATTACACCACAAGAGGGAGACAACACCAACAGGAACAGGGTACAGGCATACACTATATTGGCACTATATTACACTATAAGTATTGGGACACATCTGGTTTTCCAGGATTTGGGCTAAGCCTCTTATTTCCAGTAAACGACAATCTTAATGCTTCAGCATACCAAGATATTTTGGACAACGCCATGCTTAGAGAAGAACCTTTTCTAAAGTAGAAAAGTGGAAGCGGTCATAACTGCAAAGCAGGGGCCGAATCCATATTAAAGTCTTTGTATTTGAATGTAATGTCATTAAAGTCTGTTGGTGCAATCGTCAAGCATCCCAATAATTTTGTCTGTATAGTGTACATCCACTTGGCAAGTCAAGGCATGCCTGTTGCAAAACCAAACAATGCCATACAGTGTTAAGTCAGTTTATCAGGTATACACATTCTAATCTACATTCCTTGAACATTGTATCAGGTATATCTACCATACAGGAGCAATCTGTAGATTTACATATCAGACTGTAGCCCATATGCACAATTTGTCAGTCATGCACAGTCCATCAATGCAATGGGAAAGGAAAAGTATATCTAATGCTGCAATACACAAAAAATAGTATCCGGTCACTATGTCAACCACTCCGGATATGGTAGAGAGTGGTTGATACACTACAATAATTAGGCTTTAGTCTGTTACTGTACAACTAGTTATGGGGTTTGGAATCATTTGTTATATTAAATATTACATTAGCAAATGATTTTATATAATTAATTTCTTCACATATAATAACTGTCATCTCTTTCTAAATTAATTAAATTATAACTATATTCTCAATGCTATTCAATTTTCATGGAATAAAAAGTTCAGAATTATAGCTTTTTTCAAACAGCTTGTAGAATATTCACATCATATTATAATCGCTGTATAAATATATTAGAAATGAATTATAATATTAAATAACAGTGATTATTTAATATTAGTGAATAGTGAAACTTTGACAACATGAACCTGTGTTGTAGATGTACCAGTCAACATGACAAACTAGTCTAAAGACGGCAACTGTGCCTAATAAACTGTCAGTTTAGTGCATGTCTGTGAGTCATGTACTGGTTTAAGCAGTACTCATCAGATTACCATGGCTGTACTGAAAATCACAGCAGTGGAAGGGCTCAGAGGCTTCTGAAGAGTGTTGCAAGAGCGTGAAGAAAGGAATGACACTCTAGGTCGAGATTACAGGTTGTTATTACTGAAGCACCTGATGAAGAAATTGTTGTGACAAAGTGTCCCAGTGAGCTATCAGTAAAGGATGAAAACAAACTGGATTCTCTAGACTGTTCACTAGGTAGGATGACAGTGGGGGTTTTTTTGTCACAGGAGTGTGTGAGAGATATAAAAGAAGCCAATTGTTTACAATTACTCACTGCACACTGGTATGTAAGCTGCACTACAGACATATCCAGCACAGCCTAAGCAGAGATACTGAAGATTTGTAGATCTGCTTTAACTAATGCCTCACACTGTTAAATCAACCAATTCAGAGTTCATAGAGGATCATAGACTTACCAGTGGCCGATTTTTCTCATTTTTAGAAAGGGTTACAGCCAGTATGCCAACAATAACTCCCTGCAGAGAGATTAGAAAAAGAGATTTTTACAACAAGTATTCAAAGTATTTTATACTTTACATCCAGAACATACGCTAACTAATGCAGGTATTTTGCAGGAAGAAACAAGACACATATATGTGTGTGTGTATGTATGTATGTAATGCTCTAGATATTAATGCTGCAAACAAACTGTTCTTGTGAAAATTTTGTGATGTTATACAAGATGTTTCCACTAGCTGTCAACGTTTCACACAGTAACAATCACAATGAAGGTGTGGAAGCTTCCTAAACTTCTCGGGGACAAATTTATTAACCAACATGAAAAAAAGGAAAGTGTTACAGAACCCTGGTGAAGTACTCCCAGTGAGTAGAAGTGTTCTATTAATTTGCTTTTGGAGAATTAATCGTCTACGGACAAGCGCACCACGCAACATGCTCTCAGACCAAAGATAATGAAGGTAAGAGAAAAGTCAGTTACAGGAGGCATCTCACACACTCTCCCACACCCTCTTATCCCTCCATCCATCTGGCAGAAGGTTTTGTAGTGTCTGGGCCTTCACTATCAGGATGGGGAACAGTTTATTCCCAAAGCTATTGGACGCCTATATCAAAACAGAATAATAAATTGTACATCACACACACACACACACACACACACACACACACACTGCCTTTTTCACAATCACAAAGCATACACACTACACTGTTCCACAAAGAAAACTTGCTTTAAGCACCCCCAACTGTAAGCATCAGTATATATAAGCATTTATATATTGTTTTTTTCTAATCCTGTTGTTGCTGCTTCTTGCTATTTATTGCGGTCAACAAGCATTCCTTTGCATTGTTTGCACCCTTAATGACTTTTGACAGAATATGGTATGTCAAAATACTGTATTCACTCACTCTAATATTCTCACTGTTCCTTTCAACTGCCCTGTATGTTGCCTTGTCCTGTAAATTATCGTACTATTGCCCTTGTGGTTTTTTGAACTCTCTATTTAGTTCTGTCCTGCCTGCACTCGTGTCGTCTTGTGGTGCTCTGTTTTTGTGTTTCACCATGGTCCTGGAAGAACATAGATTCATTCCACTGTGTACTGTGTGCTGAATGACAATAACCACCTTAATTTGACTTCACTTGACCTGAAAGCAGTAGGAACAACAGTTACACAGACCACAATCGGTAATAAACAGCACCATAATCTCTGTTTCTACACCCAAAGCAAAAAATCACTTCTAAAAATAAGAATATGCACAGACAAATGCACCTGAATTTCACACCCAAGCACATACAGTCCACACAAACTTTTGATTTTTTATATGACTTTGCAGTTGTGGGCAAACTTCCAGTGTCAGACAAGGGTATGAACGTCAAGGATGATGAATTGGTATCTTCACCTCTTGTTGTGCAACATACTCAGCATGATGCAGTTTCTGGGACCCCTAAAGGCACCTCACAAAAAATCTTGCATGGCAACTTTCTCCTTTCTCCTGTGACATGTTCCTTGATGTAGGCCAATAGTATGAGAGTGCTCTCTTGTGCACATATGTAAAAAATATAGTCAAGAGACAGAGGCATGCTGCTGTTGCCGCTTGGAACAAAGGATAGGTTTGTGGAGCTGTGCCAAAAATACACATCTCCTCCAGAGATTAAAAAAAATGCTGCAATAGAATCACAGAGGCACTTCAGCAGTCCGGTGAGGAGCTGGTTATTTGTCTTTTCTAAGTACAAGACCGCCAGTATCACATTTTTGTAAAAACTGTGAATTAATTTACCCTCCTCCCCTGACATCCTATGAACTTATGCATGATCATTCTAGAAGATTTGGGTCATATTTGTACTGTTGCCAAACAAAAAAAAAAAGATTCTTTGGCAATAACTCAGCGTGTCATGCTTGGAGATACAAGTTTATGGTCCCAAGACCCCCAGTGAAGTACAGAGGTGGGACAATTACAGTATGAGGCTGCTTGTCGTTGTCTTTTTTGTGGCTCTGCAAACAGTACTAGATCATTACACTAAAGGAAACATTAGACGATTCAATAAGACAATCCTACCCCAAACACACGGCCAAAACAACTCAGGACATTTACAGCATTTAGCAGATACTGTTATCCAGAGCGACGTACATCAGTGCTCAAATAGTTCACATCTGTTCTTCAACCTGAAATGCAATACTTAAATCAACATCTGCTGTTCAACCAAGACCAAGTCAAGTTCACTTCCTGACTTAACCCTCACTGAAAATTTATGGACGGTTTTGAAATTCCAGGTGCATCAAAGGGACCCTCATACCTCTTGGAAACCACAGACCGGAGGAAAGGGACAAAACTGAACCACAATGTTGCAAAAAACTTTCAGGCCTCTCAGTCAGTAGAACTTTATCTTAAATAAGAGATTATCTTAAATATTATTGTCTTAAATAAGAGGTGCTTAAACACTCTGTGTATCAGTTTCATTTTTAAAGATGTATTTGTTTATTCTAATCATTACCTGCTTCCTATCTATAAGCAAAAGGTACGTGTGTAAATCTGAAGTAAATATTCACATTAAGAATATTTATAAAAAACAAAACAAAAATGTCTGAATACTTCTTTCCCCTCATTGTGCCCAATGATACAAGTAATGTATCTTTAATATAGTGTAATGCATTACAATCGATAACAATATTTGTGTGTGAAAGCATTAGCATGGGGTTAGAGAGGATAAATGATGAAGTGATTCTTGCACGTCTCACCACAAGGCCGGCAGTCAGAGCTAAGATGTTGGAGATGGCATACTCCAGCATATGGATACCAAGGCTGACGTCCCTCAGAACCGTGCCATGAACCAGCCCCCCCAGAAGGAAGTTCACGTGGCCCACCAAGACCATGCACAACCCTATCTTCATCAAACATTTGGGCTGCACCAGCCTGGCACAGCACACTCCTGTGACAAACTCACACGCAGACAGATTCATATTTTACCTTTCTGACTGTGATGACAGTTCAATCAGACATACAGTAATGCATCCCTCTTATAACAAACACATGATGCAATTACAGAGATTTCAGACTGAAGAGGTGACCATGAGACAGGCTGATTTAGCAGCTAATGGCTTTGCTATGTTTATCTTACTAAATACAAATATTTTCATTGACTATAAACAAGATGTGGATTTGTTATGGGAACAAAACCCAGACAAAGTCTGGAACTGTGACCTTTCATTGCTTTAGACATTAGCGTTGCTCACGGCATCATTACAGCATGTGCAGCTCAGTGGCTGTGATTTGACTGGATTGTTGGCTGGGCGTGAACTTTCTTTCAAACAGACAAGACTTTCTTTCTAAAGCTGCTGTGAAACTGCCCAGCGCCAAATAACAGAAGTAGGCCCTGATCTGCCTTTTCAGTTTAAAGTCAAGCCATCCTCCACACAGTGACCCCAGTATTGATCAGAAAAGTCACCTCCATTAATCATTACACAGTGGACACACATTCTGATTGTACAGGCTCAACAGAACGCGTTCAGATTTCACTTCTGGGACTATTATACAAAAAGTATGCTCTGCTTACAAAATCCATTAACAGCCGCATCATAACATTAAATAAAAAGTACAGAATGAAGAAAATAGCACCACTTCGGTGAACATCTTTCAACACACTGACCACGGGACAGGATAAAAGAATAAAACAGCACTAGTTCTTCATGTTTGGACACTAAAGTCATTTATAATTTACATACATAACTAATATATATCGCGTTCCCTTTCACCCTCACTATTTGATTCATACTGGCAGAGCATTCAATGCTGCAAAAACGTTTTCTTAACTGGTACACAGCTCTGAAACTCACCTGAATCAATCCCAGCCATCTTTAACAGCTCCTTAACCAGCAGTTAACTCATCTTGAACAAGGTTTCACAAAAACTTCCTCACGACGAAGAGGGACCAACACAAAATTCCACATGATTCCAGTGAACAATCCACGTTCAGCAAGCTCACATAGATGTATAATTAATAGGTGTCTGACGGTCATGGAGTAATTTCAGTAAACTACAGACTGTGCTTTCTAGGAAATGTAGCTCTATGTGAATGTTTTATGACGTGATACACAGGCCACGCCCTGCTGAGGCTCAGGTAGGCTTCTTGAGGTAAGTAATAAAAAGAAATTCAGGTATTCACAGACTAAATATATTTAATTTGATTGTATCATTTAATTTACTTTAATTTCATTTTATGTACCTTTAGTTCAGGCAAGTGGACCAAGACACTGCAAGCCACTAGGTGAGTAATGTACTTGCCAGGCTTCTTTTTTTAGTGTTCTGCTCCACCTTAACTGCTCTCATTAGGGTGGAGGTAAAAATCATAAAAGAAGACGAAAAACACTTCCTACCTAGGCTTTCTTTTGCCTCAATACGTATGTGCTCAAAAAGCCTTGGCATGAGCGTTAGATTTAGACATGATCTCATTTTAATCTGACTGATTCATCATTTAATGCATGCAGCAAAATGCATCATAATCTTTGACATGTGCAGAATATTTTTGTACATTTTATTATGCCACTTGTTTCACATAATTTCATAGTACATGCATTACATTTGTGACCAAAAAATAAGATCAAGTTATAAAAATCATTTTTATTTAGCAGACAATAAAAAACATTGCAAAAAAAACAGTATCATGACAAACCTGTGAATACTAAAATAGCAATCAGTTGTAGTTTTGTAGTTTTTTTTTTTTCAAGAAGAAGAGCATAAGGTTAAGTAGCAAAAACAATAAATGAAATTTAGGCACATTAGGGAATTGAAGGTGCTAATATTAGGAATAGCTGTGCCTTCAGGAGCTTTCTGAAGATAGAGGGGAACACTCCTGCTCTGATGACATTGAGGAATAATCTGGACTGAGACTGCCTTGTGTATAGGGATGGTAATGCTAACTGATGTTATCCACATGAACGCAAAGCGCATCCAGCTTACGACTGCTTTTCTGACTTTTCTGGATAAGATGGCTTGTAATCTATAGGTGTCATTGCTATGTTACCGCCTTCACACTCTCTACACCTCCTACGTTCTGTGTAATGGCTGCCTTTATGGGTGAGATGCAACAGCCGCATGGCAATCAGGTAGAAGATCTCAGACACGTTCAGGATGATGCAGATAACCGAGGCCCCCACCATGAAGTATGTGAAGACCCTCTTCTCGGTGGGCCGGGCTATGTAACATGTCACATGTCTGCAGGGCTCAATGTCGCAAACCACGCTGCGAGGCATGTCGAAGTTGTGGTAGATCAGGTGCAGTAGGTAGAGGAACCCCGCCTCCATGGCTGTCTTGAAGAACAGACTGAAGAGGTACGTCCACCACAGCCCACCATGTTTCTGCCCAGGATTGTCATACAGTTTGGCCCCCTCGCCATGGATCAGACGGTACTTGCGCTCACGGTCTTCACGATACCACACATGCATCACCACCAAGAATGAAGGGCAGGTGACGAAGATGAGCTGTAAGGCCCACAGCCGTGTGTGTACAATGGGGAAGTAGTAGTTATAGCAGGCGTTGGGGCAGCCAGGTCTCTTGGTGTCACAGTCAAAGTCTTTCTGGTCATCGTTCCATACTCGTTCAGCAGCTACCACAAACACCATGACTCGGAACATAAACACTAGGGACAGCCAGATCCGTCCAAAACCTGTAGAGTATTTATTTACCCCACTGAGAAGTGATTCAAGAGTCTTCCAATCCATGTTCACAGGCTCTACGATCAGAAATTATTCTGTTGTAATTAAGCTGTAGAAGATGACAGGTGGTCCAGTTGCGATAACCAATCTCTATAAATTGTCAGAAACAAGAAAACAACCTCTAATCAGTAGGCCTTAAACCAACAATGCACTACAGTTTTACAATTTGATTATGATGAACTGACTTCACATTTCATCCAAATTATACAAATCAGATTTTAGCACCAAGTCTGTTGGTGTTCTCTCTTATGATTACGTTAAAGGAAAACTAACAGTCAGTTGGATATTTAATGTATATAAAATAAGATAAGATAAGATAAACCTTTATTAGTCCCACAAGTGGGAAATTTGGCAGAAAGTGGACAGCACAAAGTTAGTAGCCGCAAAATTTAAGAAAACAATAGAATAGAATAGTATAAAATAGATTTAAAAAATAAAATAAAATACTATACTAACCGTGCAGTATAAAATGTACACTATAGAATCTAGAGCTATAGAATATGGATATCTGTGTTGTGAAATATTTACATAAATGTATTTTTAAACTATATGTGAACTAAATGTAGACTACGTAGACTACGTACACAATGAGTATATGTATGTGTATACAGCCTATAAATCACTCTCAACCTGTCATACTTCATACAAGTCTGCACCACTTTTTTTAAGTGCCTGCTGCAGTTTGAGCAGGTAAAGAGAGGTTGTAAGGATGTTTCCACGGAAACTGTTTGTGTGGCTGTTGATTTCCAGGGTTTGTTAGCCATTTTAGTCTCATAGCTCCTGAAATTCTGAAAAGATTCTGAACAAATATGTCTTGGCTGATTGCCAAGATATCACAAAATTAACTGGCATATTAGAGTAGACAGGTTTGATATCCTATTGACGATGCAGGTAAAAGTCATTTTCAGGTGCTTATCTGATGGCCTTTGGACCTTAGAGCATCATCGGTTAGGATAAATATTACCATAATTAACCAAATGGACTGGAAAAGTAGTTATCTCATGAAAGTCACATTAACAATACAAGAAACAGACCTACAGATCTTAGTTTAGTTTAGTCTTTTAGATGTACAGGCAGGAATTAAATTGGTGATGGAAATAAGTCTTGGACATTATTAAGTTATATCTGACCATTAAACTAATCTATACATAAGATAAAACTCAAATTAAGTACTTCAACTGTTTGTATCAAAGTTTGTTGTAATAACTTAAAATTTTAAAGCTAATATATTGTCTCTGGTATTTTCCCAGAATGCCCTGTAAAATAGAGGCAACATACCTATAACACTCGATTCTTCATTTATTATGGAACCTTTTTGACGATCGTCATCTCCAGCATCCGTTCACTTACTGGACGTTAAGACTTTTAGTGCCTTGAGTCTTAGACTTTTTTTTTATTTCTTTAAGAGGTGTGGCTCTCACCTCTCCGAAACTTTCTTATCTTGATAAGTGCTTGACAAGGGAGGAAACTTTTAAAGTGCCCACAGCAAGTCCCTCACTGTAAAGTTCACAGTTTATTAAAGCATTCAAAGTTAAAGTGGGAACTGTGGGAGAACAAAACCACACAAACTCCTAATACAGAGGAACTCTGACATTAAGAGTTTACCAAATTTGGGACAACGCATTCCAATTAACCTGAAAAAACACTCCCAAGATGCGTTTCAGGTCTAAACAGGCCCAAAATCCATATTCAGTATAATTCAGGAAGCTATTCAAACACAGAACTTTTATGAGGCTACATTTATCAAAACCTATCTGACCTTTGCAGAGTTCATGAGAGTTTGTGAGCAATGCAGCAAAGAACCCTTATGAAAGCCATCTATTCATTGTGTTTATTGTCTTACGTGATATGTCCAGCTCAGGGGACTGTGGGGGAATCAGAGGACTGAACACGGTGACGAATGCAAAAAGCTGAGAATGATATTCAGACTTATTAGCAGAAGACGATCTCATTCGTTAGGGCAAAAATGTGTGAATTAAGCATCAACAAAAAAATTCCCCTCATTATCAATATTACTGTAATAAATGTACGTTTACATTACATTACAGTAAATACGTTTACATTTATTCTGAATGTACTGTAAATGCAAATGACATTTTCATGTAGCTGAGTACATTTAGGACAGTGTATTCTAGATTCTGCCCAAATCAGTCACCACATCTCCTCAAAAGCAACCACAGCAGTAGCTAAACCACCTACAAATTACAGAACAGGGCATTTAGCCTCTTCTGTCACATCAGGCAATCTGAACTCACCTGGTGGTACACGTGAAAAGTTTTGGTTTAAACAGTAAACCAGTGTGTTTTTTGTGTTATCACATCCTGTGGAGCTGTTCAGGCATGCAGCCAATCTGTGTCCCTAATGGTGAAAGAATATTCACCTTCATGGTGGAGCGTATCACCCAGACAGACTCCACACATTATGACGCAGAGATAATGTGCATTGCCAAATACTGATCCTTTATTTAACCAAGAAAATCACCATACAGAACAAAAGATCTATAACACAGAAGCCCACAGACACACCCAACGTTCCTCAGAACTAACGAGGCTGATATTTTAAATCACACATGATTAATAGTGGAAATGGTTCTCCAAAGAGCATTGATTCATTAAACTGTTTGTTTTGTAGGGTGTTTCTTATTAGACTTTAGCTATGGCCGGCTACTCTGATATAATGGGTGTTGGTTTCTGCATGCAATACATCAACAATGGTCAACTGGGAGGCTGTGTTTCTGCACATGCACACCTGAACACTCTTCCATCATGCAGACAGGTTTTATAATGATAAATGAAAGATTAATTTGTTATTTACAAAATTAATTTTGAGCCATTTGTTGCTTATTAAAAACCGTCTTAAATTTTGTATTGCATATTAAAAATGGGGGAAAAAAGTGTAGAGTCAAGCAGATGAGGATTTATAGTCTGATCTAGTCTGTCAATTTTTAAAATGGTGGTTTTGGTTGCTAGAAGTGGTTGATTTGCAATTTTTGTCACGTGGAACAACATTTAAATGTGCATGTTATCATTTCATAAATATACGTTAATGGTTCCTCTAAATTTGCCATAAATAATCCAATATAAGAAAACACCTCCTGCAGTTTTATTGAAATGAAGTTTTATTACAATATAATCATTTTCACACATTGGTTACATATTACACTTGATTACCTTCAGTAAAAGTTTCATCATAGCACGACATTTTCCAAACATTAACAAACAAACATCCACACAAAAGCCAACTGTTTTCTGTCCATAAAACTTAACACAGAAGTTCTTGTCTTTGGTCAACACTCGTATGACATTTTCTGTGACCTTCTTGACATAGTTTGGTCAGGTTTATTTATATAGCACATTATTACATGAATGTCAATCAAAAACAAAATAGAATAAACAATAGAAAAAATAAAGGAATACATAAAAATCAGTTTATGAAATGGTCAAACTGTAAGCAGGAGCACTGACATCCTCGGCCGGGGGACAACCGTTAGATTTGTCTAACAGAGTCTTCTCCTGCAGGTTATCTTGATTGTGTTTGCTAGCCAGAGAGGAGATAGTTGCAATTTGATTCTCGGGTTTGCTGATCTTGTGTGAGGTGGCACATTCACGGCAGCGCTTACAAATGAGGTACAGTATCTCACACAGGGTCACCAGGATGCAGACCAAGCTGACCACCACCAGGAAGACTGTGAAGATGCGCTTCTCTGTGGGTCGGCCGATGTAGCAGTCTGTTACCTGAGGGCAGGGAGGTATGTTACATCTCACCAGCAAAGGAAAGAAGGTGGCCTCGTAGATGTAGAAGACAAGGAAGATGAAGATGGCATCCACAGCCATCTTAAATATGAGGCTGAAGAGATACGTCCACCACAGTCCACCGCGTTTCTTACTGGTGTCTTGGTAAAGGTGGGGACATCCTTCGCCGTACTTCAGCTGGTGCTTCCTCTCACGGTCGTCCCTGTATGCCACATGTAGGACCACCAAGAGAGAAGGGCAAGTGACGAAGATGAGCTGCAGGGCCCACAGGCGAGAATGAGACACGGGGAAGAAATGGTCATAGCAGACGTTATGGCAGCCTGGCTCCCTGGTGTTGCAGTCAAAGTCCTTCTGCTCGTCGCCCCACACCTTTTCTGCTGCCACGAGGAGCACCAGCAGACGGAAGATGAACACCACTGACAGCCAGATGCGTCCAAAGGCTGTTGAGAACTTGTTGACACCACTGACCAGACCCTGAAGAAAAGCCCAGTTCATTTTCACAGGCTAAGCGGCCTAACTCTAGGGTACAAGCAGCTGATTTTAGAAGGCTGAGCTTGCAGCGCCTTTGTTGTTCTGTGTTGGTAGGACTGCCTGAGGTGTGACACTCACTTCAGTTAATATGTGGCTGAAGTGTGACTGACTCAGGGCAGTAAGTAAACACAATGTGTGTGTGGCCTGAGAGAGAGAGTGAGTGAGTGAGTGAGTGAGTGAGTGAGTGAGTGAGTGAGTGAGAGAGAGAGAGAGAGAGAGAGAGAGAGAGAG
>JBBPDC010000141.1:16738587-16751589 GCA_037974485.1 Hemigrammopetersius urotaenia | reverse complement strand
CAGAGGTGCCTAGCGGTCTTGGGAATCGAACCCGGACTTTCTGGTCGCAGGGCAAATGCCCTAACCACTAGGCTACCCGCTGCCCCTTCTATATGTATTCTCAATAGAAGATCTGGCCCTCTCAGTGTTTCTCATGCCCCAAGGGATGTTTTCCTTGCCATTGTTGTCTTTGGTAGGGGTGTCAGACAATGCTTCCATACTAGACCAAAGCACTTCAGACCCCTGATTCAACTTTTGTGTGCATTAGAAAAACAGACACTTGTGTTCATTTTTTTTGACAGTTTGGATTCGTGAAACGGCCATTGGTTTTAGTGGTACTCCTATCGTGGGTCCTAGATGCCATAGGATTAACTCTGTTCTTCTGGTTGCAGATGCCAGGATGGAGTGTTGTGATGTGGAGCCCCGCTACACGATTGAGCAGATCGACCTGCTCCAGCGTCTGAGGCTCTCTGGGTTGACCAAGCCTCAGATCATCCAAGCGCTGGAGTCTCTTGAGAGACTGGATCCAGACCATCGTGCCGCCTGCTGTGACAATCACTTAGCCCCACCCAGTGCTCCTACCTCTGCAGCTCCGGCTGCACCCACTTCCTCTTCCTCATCCTCATCATCTTCTCTAACCTCAGCTACCACACAGACACCTGTCCTGGAGGCCGCACTCTCGCCAAGCAACAGCTACGATGCCTCACCCCCACCCCTCTACCCACCCAGTGGAGTTCAGAGGTCATTCAGTTATGACCTGGCAGAAGAGGACTGGGACCTGGAAGAAAAGGTGGAGGAGTACATGAGGTATAATATTGTGCTGCCTTTTTTGCCATTAGTAGCTCAGAACGCTAGTGAGAGAGACTGATTAATAGAACACCAGATAATGGCAGTGAGTGTCCCTGGAGCAACCGTGTCATTTTCAGAGAATTACAGGCCTTTCTCAAGTGGGTCAGGAGGACTGGGAGGAATAGTGAGACAGCGGATGTAGATCGGATGTTGTAAAGTTCTTCAGCAGATTTTGAGCTCTATAAAAGGGACATTGCCCTTTTTTATATGTATGTGTATATTTGTATACATGTATACACACAAAAAAAAACATGCCCATTGATCTGTGTGCTGTGGCGTCTTGCACCTAGACTTTAGCCGCAGATCTTTAAGCTGCACGCTGGGGATTCCATGGTTTGGATTGTGATCTGGGAAATCTAGAAACTCAGATTTAGTCGTCTAGCCATAACAAATCGGTCCTTGTCAAAGCAGGTCAGATCGTTGCCCATTTTCCTACCTCCAACATATCATAAATAGGCTGTTCACATGCTGTGTAATATTTTCCCCTTCTTAACAGGGGGCACTGTCCCCTGCAGTTAGGGAGTGGAAGTCGCTTTGGATCAAAGCATCTGCTAAATGTTATTCATGTAAATGTAATGCATTGCTATCCTGTCATATTGTCACATCCTTCCTTGTTTTTGTTTTCCAGTTAGGTTTTAGGTATTTATATTATAGCAAGTGGCATTAGCATGCATATATTAGTGCTATCGCTGGTGTTGTGTACTTAATAACCCACTCTCACTCATTGTTGTGTGTGTTTTTAGGAGGGACAGTAACCTGGTGAAGGAGGAGATCAAGGCATTTCTCAATAACAGAAGGATCTCTCAGGCCATTGTTGGGCAAGTCACAGGTACTCAGTTCTTCTCCCACTGGTAAACAATGGCACACTGAGTTTAATATCAGAGAGAATGTAACATATTGCTGTTGCTTTGTAAAAAAAGTTACTGTTTATATGGGCTGTGCATTACACAGCCACTAAATCAAACTGGATATTTGATCTATCTAATTATATTCTGTAGAATGGAAATCTTTATGCATCCCCTTTACTCTTTTTTCCTGGCTGTATTCCCTGCTGTAGGTATTAGTCAAAGCTACATCTCTCAGTGGCTGCTGCAGCAGGGTCTGGAGATGAGTGACTCCAAGCGCAGAGCCTTCTACCGCTGGTACCTGCTGGAACGTAACAGCCCAGGTGAGTACAGCTGGCCAGTACAGAAGGATGGAGTTTTCAGCTGTGCTAAGTGCTAGTTAGGTTAATAGTTTAGCCTGTTGGGCGAAAGGAGGAAAGGAGAGCTTACATGTTTGCTTGTTCATCTAACCTCACTGTCCCACACTTACCTTCAGCACACTTAAATAAGGTTGTCACTATAAAATATGGGTTCTGAAATGCACTTCTCGAAACTACTAAAAGTCTGTTGATGTAATGGATTGGAACGTAACCAACTGATTTAATGTGCCATAATTTATACTATTGTTTTAATGTTGGGTTTGGCAAATACTATGGATATGCTTATGGTTTGGAAAATTAACTTTTATGCATCTGTCACTCTGCCAAAACACTCATCTACAATCTGGCAGTGTCTAAAAGAAAGACAAAGCCGGACTAGGCTGTGTACCATAGCTCTCAGTCCTGATCCTGGGCCTGGAACTTGCTGGTTTTCATATTGTTTCTGCTCCACCTAACACTACTAACAGAACCCTGAGCATGTCGCTTTGTAATCCTTTGCAGTGCCGCAATGTTGAGCATGTCTTTGCCTACTTAATCCTCTGGATTATGGACATTTTAACAGAACTGAGTAGAATGGACCGTTTTCTCAACAGATTTGAACTGAGCAACACAGATTTTAACTGAACAAGGCTGTATGATTAGTTGTTGGTAAGCCTAGTTAACATACAGTTTTCTGATTGCCCGATGGCTTAAAGGGTTCAGATGGAGTGAAAACCAGCATGCTCAGGGCCCCAGGAGCAGGACTGATACCCCTTGGAGTAGACAGAGAGAACTACTGATGCACCTGCTCCCCTGGTACTCTGCACACCAGTCCCAGCCAGGTAACCACCATGCTGCAGGGAAGCCGCTTCAGACGGATCCAGCTGCTGTACTTAAAGTGGAATCCTACCCATAACAAAAAATAAGATGATGTAAATAAAGTCATTCAGAGTGGTTCCATCCATCCCTGTTTTAATGCCTCACAAAGGTACCTCACAGAAAGCAAAACTATTATAGCCACTTTGTTTTAGAATAGTTCTGAGGGAAGGTGTTTACTGTACATATAAAACATTTCATGGCAGGGAGGTAAGCGATGAGCAAAATAATATTATTTTATTACATTTAAAAACTTTGAAGTCAATTGTATGTGGTTAATTGGCTCGCCAGTAATTTGCACACTAAACATTCCTTTTGTGTCCATTGTACAGGAGAGTACAACTTTTTTACAGTGCACCATTTCACATCAAAATACTGTGAATGACTTTGTTCACGTCTCCGTAATTGGGTTCTGTACAGAACCTTTGAAAAATCATGAAATTCCTCTTTAAAGCTGGATGATGGGGAGTGCATGACCCAGGCAGCATTACAGCCGCACACTTACAGACATATAAAATATCATAATATATGTGTAATCTTTGTCCAGCCATTGCTAATGTGAATTAGCAATTTAATGGACTTCCTACAAAGTGCTTTTGCTTGTTGTGCTTTTTTTCCTTCATTTCTTGTGTTTGTCTAATATCCCTGCAGGTGCAACTCTGTCCATGCGCTCCCTGGTTAAAGAGGAACCTGATTGGAGAGTTGCTGGTAGCCCTGGAGACAGGGTGGCTGTAGGTGGGCCTTTCAGACTGCGAAGGGGCAGCCGGTTTACCTGGAGAAAAGAGTGTCAGTCAATCATGGAGAGGTGAGCAAAGAAGTTCCTAAGAAAATTTAGGTCATTTTCAGTTCATTTGTCTGAGGAGATTCTTCACTGTTAATTGAAACTTGCAGAGGGTCAAGAGATAAGTGTACATTTGTTTGCATTTTTTTTTTTAATGCTTGTTATTGCTTATTGTCCCTGCAAGGAAAATTGTTTCCACTGGTCAGTGCACAGGCAAGGTACATTTAAGTGTTCCAGACAATACATACATTTATCATAACACATCCACACATTTCGCAGATTCTTGGCGTCGCAGAGTGAGCAGGAAGCTTTCGTACATTATTCAATTAGCAGAAAGCTCATGTTATGATACAGCATGTTGTTGTTATTGTTGTTGTTATTATTATTATTATTATTATTATTATTATTATTATTATTATTATTAAGATGGTGCAATACTTCTGCTGAAACAGGCCTTTTTGCAGAATAATGCTCTGTATCTTTTACCACAGGGAAGAATAATGAAATATGGTTAGTTGGGTGTTGTGGTCTTTATGGGTCAGGGCTCTGGTATAAAGCTGGATCATTGGGTTTGGGCAGTCTAGGGAGCTTAGTGGTTATATGTGTAATCTTTAGAAATTTGTTTTTGTTTTGCAACTGTGATCATGCTGTAAAAGCAACTACAACCGTAGAGATTAGGTTAAATCATACTGTGGTCAAATTCCAGAAGCTAAAGTCACAGTTGTTACTGTTGAGTGTTACTTATTCTCTGCTGACATCGATGGTATGCTGGTTGTTTACAGTCCAATTACTTGGAACTTTATGCTGTATAATGGAGCGTGATAGATGAAAGAAGAGAAAGAAGAGAAGTATTCCCTCCCCCCTCTATTTGACACACTAAACAGTTTCAGAAACTATACGAGGAGAACATGAGGAAACATCAAACATCAAAAGTTTTAAATGTTGATTTCCTGTATTGAAGGGAAAAACAATCTGCAAATCTTGGCTCATGTGAAGAAGTAATTACTCCTAAACCTCATAACACACTTGGTACCAACAACTGCAACTAAACACAGGAGATCAGTTTTTCACATCACTGCAGAGGATTTCTGAACACTTTTCTTTGCAGTATTGCTTTGATTCAGCCAAACTGAAGGACCTTTGGGCATGTTGGTGGGGTTCAAAGTCATCTCTTTAACTAGGCCAACAACAGTCAGGGGCTTTGAAGAGCCTCGTTTAGCTTTGCTGGTATAAGAGAGCTGAAATGCTACCCCCCCACCCCCCTTCAGAAGAGTTTTATAGAGTCACCACTTTGGTTGCACAGCAGTTCCACCCCTTAGCATGACAAAATAGTAATATTCACAAATAGTTACATGCGCAGCAAAACAAACAACTGAGCAGGTGAACGTCCCACAACCTAGTCTCTGAAATTTGGATAGAAGGTGAAATGTGGGCAATGTCTTTCTCTCGGGGGAGCACTGGTACCAACTGAACAGTCAAAATTGAACTGTCAAAACAGATTCATGAAAATTGAGAGAAATTCATGAAAATAGTGTGCTTTAAATGATGAATATTTGACAGCTGTTACACCAAATAACTAAAGAGGGTTAGTTTAGCTTGAACAATTTTTCCTGAACAGTGATTTATTGTGTAGTAAATATATCTCTTATCATCTGTTTCTGTCAGCTCAAACACTTCAGCAGTAGCATGTAGTTAGATATGGTGTATTATGATCAGTCAGAAACGCTCTCTAATTAATGAAATATCTAAGGGTTTCATCTGTATCTGTGAAAGTACTGCTGATAATGTGTAAACCTTAAATTGTTTTTATAAGTAAACCTGCAACAGGATGGTGGCCCATTATATTATATATTTTTTATTTTGGTCTTTTTTACAGGGGTAACAAAGGGATAATTTTATTGTTTTGTGTCTGTTCCAACCTCATAAAACTTTTATTTTTATATATTGCAATATCACAATTTTGTTATATAGTCCATCCCTACCTATGGGGCCTAGTGCAGCTGAATGCTATTTTGGTTATCCATCACATTTTTACAGTAAGACTACAGATTGGAGTTAGCAATACAGTGTAATGAACTGATGAGGTAAGGTTTCAGGTGGGGTTTAGATAAGATATGAAACAACAATTTTATTTATTCCAAAGTAAATTTTAAGAATTGAACCAAATTACAGCTGTTGCTACTTTTTTCTTGTCTTCTTTTCTTTGTCTAGTGTGGTTATTTTATGTCCAGAGGGAAATGTTTTATGAAATGTTTTGAGAGTCTTCCATGCACCTTAATCGATGGCCACACAGGAGCATGGCCTCAAGACAGCACACTAGAAAAACTAGTTTGGATCAGTGTACTGTTAATAATTCCTGTGTAATATAAGTATCTCTCTCTACAGCAATCTTGCTTAATAATAGTTACACTAGTTTGACACTAGAGGGCCCAGCGAAACAAGTAAACTCTTAACGCTTGTCAGTTTCTACTTCAGACATTATTGGAGGTTTAAAGAAACATTATTGTTAATAGCCTGTGAGAGCAGATGTTTTGTTGTAGACTATCTGGTCTTAAATGGAGAATTGCTAATGGATTTGTGGTATAAATAAGGCCGTTAGAGTGGGCATGATCATGGGCAAGTCTTTGAAACACAGCAGTCTTTGCTTCTGGGTTTTCTCTTCTGGTGCAGTGCTAGTCTTTATTACAATATCGAGCCTGTATCAATTTGTTGTCTGTATCCTGTCAGTTTCTTTATAGAGAATCAGTATCCCGATGAAGCCAAGAGGGAGGAAATTGCAAACGCCTGCAACTCTGTCATCCAAAAACCAGGTGAGTAGTATTTTATTGTTCTGTATATATAGTAGCACCAAGCTGTGCAAAAAGTATTACATTAAGTTTCTTTAGCTGGATGACTCGTGATTAGGGCGTTGGCTCTGCAGAAGGTTGGGGTTCGAATCCCAACTGCTAGTGTCACCGCTGAGGTACCCTTGAGTAAGGTACCGTCCCCACACACAGCTCCCCTCACTGGCTGCTTCACTTGAACAGGTTAAATGCAGACAAAATAATCGACATTGTTCACATTGTGCTGTGGTATGTTCAGACGTGACAATAAGGGTTAATGAATTAAATTAAATTATAAAGTTGCTGCCTGGTTTTTGAGAATAGACCAGTTAAGCTTTCATTGATTTTTCTTGGATTTTCCTGTTTTGTGAAATGATGATGATGATGTTGTTGTTCCAGGTTGCAAGCTTTCTGAGTTTGAGAGAGTCACTGCCCTCAAAGTGTATAACTGGTTTGCCAATCGCAGGAAGGAGATGAAGAGACGCGCTAACATAGGTCAGATAGCAAAAAATCTTAATATCTCCAATTGAGGCTTGGCATAAGGCTTGGTCTTGTTCTTTCTTTTTTACAACCACTGTTTGTTGCTTTGCCAGAGGCTGCCATTCTTGAGAGCCATGGAATAGAAGTGCCAAGCCCAAGCTGCCACTCAAATGGCGAGGAGGTTGAGAACCAGGAGTTTGGGGATCAGGTTGTGAACCAGCGATTCTCTGAGCAGGTGAAAGATTGCTAATCCTCAATCAGTCCTTCAGTGAGGACTCCATGCTCAAGTCTACACTCTATGCTCAAGCTCAACATATGAAGTCTGTTTACAGTTGTCTTTAAAATATGAAGGATTTGTTTGTGTTTGTGCTCAGGAAGAGCTCTCTCAAAGAAAGGACAGTGAACCAGAAGGAGCTGCGATGCCTGCAGTGGAAGTAGTGCCTCTCCCAAGCCCCACCTCTCAACATGTGGATCAGAAGCTGGATGAATCCAAACGGGAGGCCACTGATGAGGAGTGAGTGTCAGGAGAAATCAGCGTCTTATTTGAAGTGGTCTGTGCCGCTTAGTGCCACTCAGATTACAGATTTTTGCGGATGACGTTGGAGTCAGGCCAGACACCAAATTTTCTAGTGCCTCTAGTGGTACAGAGGCAACTGTATGTATCTACAGTAATCACGCTTGTAGTAATGGCAATATTTATCTCTATACACTATATTGTGCATTCCAAGACAGTCTTAACACATCTTTAAAGTGGGAAAGGCAGTTATGGTGCAAAATGGTAACCGTTCACTTCATGCTAAAGCCTTTTCCTCCCAATCTCTTCATTATCCTGAAGTCTACCAGTTTGACAAATTGCAGAGAGTTATTACAGGAAGAAGCGGTGTAAGAGGAACCTGCAGGACAGGTACTGGGATGTGGTGATGGGGTGCACTAAATTTGTGGAGCCTGTGCGAATGCAAGCAGTGTATTATATCTCCTAAATTACACGCAATAGTGGACAGCTACACAACCTGAATACCACCACCAACTCAGGTAAACACATTTGGGAAGGTAGGAGTGGAAGTGGCCCCATGTTCACTCACCTTCACTCGGGTATTGGGATTTTGTGTCTCAGACATCATTATCATCAGTGTTTATATGTCTGTCTTTGTTTTCTTTCTTTTCTGTTTTTAGTAAGCAAAGCTAAGCTTCTTTAAGTATGGTCGATACATAATGGCAGATCGTCATTACTTTTCACTCTTTTTATATTAACCACTACTTCAAGCCTTTCTCTACCCAGCCACTTAAGCTATTGTGACCTCCGACTGGTATTTGGGCTCTAAAATGCTTAATTTTTTTAAAACTAGAAATCCGCTAATGGTTTGCTTTGAGCACCATTATTACTTCCATAAGCTAATGCAGTATGTAAAGCTACAAAAGGACATATATCTATGTCAAAGTTAGAATCTTATGCAAAAAGCTGCTTTCAAGTGGACGATCCACTGTCTTTTTTCCCCCCGTCCCTTTGAAGCCAAAGCTATGCCAAGGTAAGCGAGAGGAGTTTTATGTGGTCAAAGACTAACAAAATTCTTTCTCTGATAAGTTTAAAAGAACCGGAATGTGCTATAAGGAAGTGTGCTCTGAGTGTGGGGAATTTGTTAAGCCATGATAATTCAGGCCTCAGCTCTGTGTAGCAGAACACGAGGCAGGGTTGCACGCTGTCAGGGCCCATCTCTTTCTGCATTTCCTTGATGACTTAAATAAAACCAATATATAAATATACTCTTGTGTTGGGATTTATTGAAATGTTCTTTTTTTATTGTATAAATCTTTTTGTTCATCTACTCATGTTAAATACAGGCCATCACAAAATTTTCAAGACATGCTCCAAATTACGTTTGAGTTTTTAAAAAAGCCCCTTGAGGCATGGACTAAACAAGACATCTGAAAGTGTGCTGTGATATCTGGCACCAAGATGTTATCAGCAGATCCTTTACGTCGGGTGTCAAACTCCTTGAGGGTGCAGCACAGTTTAATGGTTCTCCTCAAACACATTCACGAAACCTAACAATTAACTGACGAGGTAAACCAGGTGTTTCTGAGCAGAGAAAACACCAAAACATGCTGGATCACAGCCCTCCCTGCTATAAGTCCTGTAAGTTGTGAGGTGAGCTCTCCATGAATCAGATTTGTTTGTCCAGCACATCCCACATGTTCTCTATTGGAATGAGACGTGGAGAACTCTGTCATGTTCTTAAAATCTGTTGTGTTCCTTGGATCATACCTAAATAATGTTTACAGCGTGGAAGGGTGCATTATCCGGCCACTGCCTTTAAGAAATACTACTACTATGAAAGGATGCTTTTGGCCTGCAACAATGTTTAGGTAGGAGCTATTTGTCATCCACATGAATGCCAGGACCCATAACTTCCCTGCAGATCGTTGCCCAGACCATCACACTGCCTCTGCCAGCTTGCCTTCATCCCATAGCATGTTCATCATTCTCCAGGTAAGAGATGCAAAAGGACCCAGCTGTTGGATGTTGGAGATTATATGATGCATGACCTGAGCCGCCTTCCATTGCTCCAAAGTGCATTTCTGATGCTCTTGTATACATTGTAGTTGCTTTCAGCAGTAAACTTCCACACACTGTGCCACTGTAATGAGGTAGTTGATGCTATTCACCTGTCATTTGTTTTAATGTCTTGGCTGATGGGCGCATCCTTCCATTTCTTGTTGCTGGAGAATCAGGAAAGCATTTTTCTTGTTTTGCTAGGTATCAAAGTAAATTTCTAGTTCTAGTGTTTAGATAAGATTATTTCAGTTTATTTGGTATTTGGTAAATTATATAAAAAGCTATACAGCAACTACAATTTCTTGCTTTGGCATCTCCTCTACTCCAATACAAGGCACTTTTCCTTCAGAACATGATTTCTGTTGTATGGTTTCAGCAAAGTGAAGGAAACATTCCTTAGAGCAGTGGTTTTCAAACTGTCCCACGGAGACCCTCACATGGTCCAGATTTTGCCTTTTTCCCTATTGTCTTGCAAGTTGGTTTGGAGCAAGAATGTTACTTTCCAGATGTCCCAGTAGACTGGCTGGCTTAGTGTCCTGATTGAATTATGCAATTGCTGCAGTGTTCAGCAACACTTACGCAGTTACACATCTTCCATTGTGTCTCATTCCAAAAGTTCTCTGTTTGACTTAAATTAGGTGACTGGTATGGCCGCTGAAGTAACCTGAATTCATTGTTCATGTAACTAGTCTGAGATGACATGGGCTTTGTGAATAGAGGCATTATCATGGTATAACTCACCGTTACAAAATGGGTAAATTGGGGCCATGGGCAGGTGCACTTTAAAATGATGCTTGATTGGTATTAAGTGACAAGAAAACATTCCCCACACCATTACACCCCCACCACAAGCATAAGAGGTTGACAATTGTTGGCTCAATTGACTCGTGGTTTATGCCCAATCGTGACGTTTTCATCAGCAATTTAACAGGAATTCAAGGTTTGTGAGACGTTTAATCAGTCGTCCAGTTTTGGTGCCCCTTTGCCCAATGTAGCCTCATTCCTGTTCTTGGTGCACATAAGTGGAACAACAGTCTCAAGTGTTTTGCTGGCAATTTTCCTTACAACTATTATAAACAAGGCATTTCCACCTAGAGAACTGCCACTCACTAGATTATTTTGGTACCTTTCTGTGTAAGCTCTAGATACTGCTGCACAGTAAAAATCCCATGAAAACCCTATTGAGGTTTTTGGTACAGGGGGCTATATACTGTGTTAATAGTACAACACAGTAATGTTCCAGTTTATTTCCGCCTGCTCTATCCTGCTTCTAGATGTATGCTGCACTGGCACTGCAAGGACTTTCATTTATCTTTGTTGAATGCCGTACTAATCAAGATTCTGTATGTCACCATTGCTGCTTAATAAAAGTAAATTCGATTGGATGAGAATCAGCCTTTCCAAAGCTGGAAAGGGGCGTGGGGCTGTGTATGGGTGTGTGTGTGTGTGTGTGTGTTCATGTTTGTGTAAAATAATGTTTGGTTGTTTGTACAGTGTGTACACAATTTCACAATTTTCTCATTTTGTTGCTTTGCAGCCTGAAATAAAGACACAGACTCCTGCACAGCCAGCTAAAATTACATTTGTGATTTTCCTCTACAGTAATAATTTAGTTTAACCTTTTAAGTATGACAACCTTCACCCTCTAGGGAAGCAGCAACACAGCAAAGTAACCCAACGTAATATTTGGATTTTTTTTTACTTTTTAACCACATTCAATGATTTATAAAAACATAACAAAAATGCATACAAATATCTGTGCTCTAGTTTGGAAAGGTTTACATTCAACAACAGTCTTTACAATAGCTTTAAATGTTGCTCATGTGTATAATTATATGTCTTCTATTCTATAAGAAGTAAAAAAAAAAAAAACCCTGCTAATAAATGCAGGAGGAGAAATGACTTCGTGTCTTCTCCCCTGAAAAGTTTGTATTGCTATATGGATTGCTGTAGAACAACATACTACAACCTTCTGGAGTTAAGCAGTGAATAAATTTGACTGTGCATATCATTTGATGTTGTGCTAATGTATATAAACATTTTAAATACACATATAAACTAAACTAATTGCTTGTGACTCTCGTGATGTGGATAATATTGTGTGACACCATCTTTGGGGGTGGTGGTGCCTAGTTGGTAATAAACTTGCCTCTGGACCAATAGGTCATGGGTTGAAATCCTACCTTCAGCAAACCACCACTAGCAAGACCCTTAACCCCAAGTCGCCCTAGGGAGACTGCCCCCTGTAGTTAGGGAATGGAAATCAATTTGGATAAAAGCGTCTGCTAAATGGCATAAATGGGAACTGTGGTGACATCACAGACCTTTTAACTGACAAGCGTTCTGGTATTCAGGTGTGCTTCTTTTTTTAAGGTGGCACTCTAAATGCTCTTCAGTATTAGGCTAAGTAAACATTCCACAGTTCAATGCATTAGTTCTAACTGAACCGTTTCAGAAACATCAAAAAAACAAGTTTACAAAAACATCCACTACTAACTGTCTCATAAGGATGCTTGCTGTGCTTCTATATTCTGAACTTTGTCATGGAAGTGTGCGCTACTACATTTAAAGGGACACTCACGCCTAAATGAAAAATGTAACCATTGCTGTATGTGTTGTAAACAAGCCTACTCACACCCTACAGTTATGCCCCAGCAGCCCAGACAGAGAAATGAAAGACAATTTAAAGGATCTTGTTTATGGTAAGGATGTTAACTTATGATTTATGGTTAAGCTAAACTGAACCTTTTTGTGTGTTTTTATGGGGTTTTTTTCATCTGTGTAGCACAGTTTCTTAGGAGTGTGTATGTATACATTTGCATCCACAAAAAAAATGAGTGTGTATGGTCTGCCACTTTCTGGCCTCTAGACACTTTCATACCAAAACAATAGGACTTACAGTTGACCAGGACAGACCTAGTAGGCAGGATCTTCCTGTTTAAGGTCACAGAATTCCTCTGATGATTTATGCCTCCTTTCAGGGGGATGTCATGGGTTATCTTAAGTGTTAACTATCAGTGTTAACTGTTTTCATGCAAATGTAAATTGTTATGGAGCTCAGTTGGGTGATACATTTTCAGTTTCACAGGAAGGGTCTGATTAAGGACAGAATGCATGTGGACCTGACTGAGGCTTTCTGCTGCAGATTTATTTGAATGGTGGGGTCTGTGTGTCTCCACCTCACTCTTGGGTATTAGAACACATGTAAGCCAGTGATTGTATGTAAAAATTAGTCAAATATGTTCAAATCCAAAAATCATGCAGTAACCCTGGCAAGTAATGCCATTACAGTTTTTGTGCTTCTGGTTGTGCATACCATTGAAACATAAAACTACATTTCTATGTACTATTACATTTAAATGATCAAAATGTAACTTCTTCCACCCAATGTTGGTGTCATTCACAGGTGCTGGTCATATAATTAGAATATCTTCAAAAAGTTGATTTATTTCACTAATTCCATTCAAAAAGTGAAACT
>JBBPDC010000141.1:16725662-16738487 GCA_037974485.1 Hemigrammopetersius urotaenia | reverse complement strand
GCGTTGACCTTGGACCTCAGAAAACACAGTGGACCAACACCAGCAGATGACATGGCACCCCAAACCATCACTGACTGTGGAAACTTTACACTGGACTTCAAGCAACATGGATTCTGTGCCTCTCCTCTCTTCCTCCATACATTTAATTTAGCTAAAGTTCAACAAAAATGACCTTGAGCAGATTCCTGTGTAACTTGCATCCCTGCTACACCAACTTTTCACACTTTACTTCCAATTAAATGTCTAGATACCATTCTTTAACTCAGTTCACAGACAAACATCTATTAACCTGAGTAATGTTTCAATATTTATAGAAAACCGGTGTGCTCCATGTCACCTGCATCTGAAACTGTTAAAGATTAAAGTAAATAATGCAATGTCTAATAATTTGCTATGTGAGTGAAAGGTATTCTAATAATCTGCTATGTGTATAAAGATATCTAAAGTGGGTTAAAGGTTTTAGGTTTATAGTGTTAGTTTGAATACATCCAAAACAGCACCACATTGCTGAAATATGATTTGATTACATGAATGAACATTTTGTCTCATTTCCCTTGCTGAGTGCTGAGATGCTGAGTTTTATTTGTTTTTTTGAGATTTAAGACACAGTTTTCATTAACACAGGATTTGCTACTTATGGTTCCATTCTTCAGTGTGATGGGCTTTTTGTTTGTCTGTTCCAAAATGAAGACAATTGGCTTGCAAGAGGAGGACCAGAAACAATTCATTAAAGTGATGACAATAATGAATGGCATGAAAATGTTCTTCTTTCAACTGAACATAAACTTAACCAGTAAAATCTATTGCATATTAAAATGTCAGTTATAATCTACTGCATATTAAAACGCAACATTAATGCTTAAGGACTACTGAATATTAAAGTGCCAACCCTGATGCTTAAGGGTGTTTTGTCATAAGGGTGCTTTATCATGTGTTGTAAACAATGTATCAGTTTCAGGGGGTGATTGAGGTACCAAGCACAGATATTTGATACGTCATTATTTTTAAATCAATAAATCAATTGATTAAAATCAAATGTACTATTTACGGTACATAAAAGTGTTGTCAAATACATATTCTTGCATTTTTAAAAAGAAATTATTGAGCAAGTTATTCCACTAATGAACTAATTATGTGTGATAAAGACTACTATAAGATTTCCTCTTCTTCATTTTTTAAAGGAATGCATCTACTCAAATACACTCTCTACGGTTGACTAAAAAAAAAAAAAACCCAAAAATATTTGGTTTTAACACTTTAAAATGCAATAGTTTGTCCACACTTTAATTCCTCACTCTCATAATCACATACATATTCATTTCACACAAATTACTGACCGTACTGGTAGTAGTTAAATAATCGAATGTAGTTGAATAACTGAATAACTGTAAAATGAATAGTTACTATTACATCTAGCTTGTGACCAAAAGTTAAGTGGAAGAGAGGAAAAACAGGTTGTTAAAGTTATTTCCTCTAAAATAAACTATGTAGAGATTAAAGTATTGGTAATCATACTCAGAAATAATTCATCAAAATGTTACACATTAGAAATGGATAACTTTGTATTTGCTAAAATGTCCCTAACAAGTTTTGTGTGTGCAATACTGTTTGTATTTATGGGGCTATAATCAACATCCTGCTTTGTGGCTATTCAATAGTCCACCCTCCCTCTCATTTCATTTATTAATTTTTAGTTAATTAATCGTGAAAAATTAAAAAAAATAAAGCTTTTAGAAAGTCATTATTCAGTTGTACATTTATTGTAATCAATTCAAACAGTTCAATCATTTGACTACAAATAACATGTTACCAAAATTTCATTTGAGGTAAAATAGATTAAATAAACTCTCATTAACAATATATTTCCTTAAGACTTCACAAAATACCACCCACTTTTCCAGTATGCTTTGTAAACTTTAGGTTTCATTTTGGTTTCTTTTTCTACAGGTTTTTATTCCGATTTATTTAGACTCGTAAGTTGTTCTTGTCTCTGTGTATTTTATGTAGTCATTACATAAGCAATTTCCTCCAGGATCAATACAATTTTCTGATTCTGAAACAGCAACTAGTTTCTGTAAAAGCTGACATTTTAACTTATTTATCAAAAAGCTTGATCTGCTTCTCTCGGTGGGCATCAGTCTTTGCAACAATTTTCAGTCTTTGTAGTATTTAAGGAATACTGTAGATTACAAAAGTGTTTCCACTGTAAATTTACAGTAGTTTATTACAGTGTACAGTTCAAAGTGACTATTAAGCGGAGAATTTTTCTTTCTTTCACACAGATGACTGCCTGAATGTGTTTCAGCTCTGATTTTATTCATTTTTCTATAAGCATTTGTGTAATTTCATACATTTTTCTGTAAGTATTTGTGTAACTGCGGGTTGAATAAAAGATCAGGTAAAATTTAACAGTCTTCATTAGCTAGATGCTCCGTAGCTTCCTTTGGTATTCTTCATTTTGGGTTTTCTTGGCATTCCTTCTCAGTCCATCACTCACTCTGGCCCGGCCCCTCCCCGTGGGAAAGCCTGGCTCATGTGACTGTGGTGGCCCAAGCTGGAAGCTGCGGTGGCTCTGCTGCTGCCAAAAGAATGGTAGGCTAGAGGAGCTTGACACACACACACACACACACACACACACACACACACACGTCACTCACACGAGAGTCAGTCTAAACAGTCAGCAACACACAGACACACAAACACACACTTTCCAACCCACATCCAGCACGCCACTCGTCCACCCCCGTGCTGCTTTGTGGACCCACACTTCACTCCACACAGACACAGAGTCCCACCACAGCCTGGATCACACATACACACACACACATTCCATCTATGTGCACACACACCCCTTTTGAAATATAAACTTGGGAGAAGAACACAGGCGAACAAACAACAACCCCGCAACCAAAGCTTTCATTCTTTCATGCGTTCAAAAGCATCACTTCAGATCTCCATAATGTGGCACTCTTTGATACTCTGCCAAACATTTTAATGGCCCCTCTGAGGGTAAAATATAGTGGTGTTGTTTGTTATACAGCAATCACGGTCAACACCACACATTGCGCATCACTTATTTCCTTTCCAAAAAAAAAAAATACCCACAGTCTAGCATCTTTGACTGTGTAGAACACAGTCTGCCTGCATCAACAAGTGATGTGTATCCATAATTATGTGGGTCTTTAATATGCTGTCTATCTTGTTAATGTCAGATACCACATGGCTGTGTTGTTTTGATAGGGTTTCTCTGTTGATGTGCTTTACATAAAAATAAAACAAGACAACTTAACAGTGCTGTTCTCCTCCACTGTACTGTCTCTTTGTACTGACATTCACTGAGAGCTGCAAAGTCTCAGGATTTTCTGCCTGTTTGTCTTAATCCCAGATTCAATTCTATCTGCTCTACAGGTTTGTCTGGAAATCAAGAAATTGCTCCTGTTTCTGACTGACTGAGGTCAGGAAATCCAGGATCCAGTTGCAGAGGGAGGTGTTCAGGTACAGCAGTCTCAGCTATCCTATCAGATGATGAAGAATGATGATATTGAATGCTGAACTGAAGTCTATGAACAGCAGTCTCATACCTTCTTGTCTAGATGGGTGAGGGCCTCCTAACTTGTAAACCATGGTCAGACGGTGCATCTGGTAGTTTGGGGGAGTGGCGCTCTTCCTCACTGCCAAACTGTGCAGGTGGAGATAACCTGTAGTTGGTCATGGCCTGGATGCCCAGCCACATGAGCCATGTGTCCCCAGTGTTTCGGAATTGGCTGTGGACTGTCTGTGCATGTGCGTACTCGGGTGGCCAAGTTGGCCATTGACGTTTATGATGATGGTCTTGGAGACAATAACATCACGAATACACGCTGATGTAGCCATTCACCAACCTCATGCACTCTTCCAGGCTGGTAGAGTTGCCATAGGTTGCAGCCTCTCTAAACATGTCCCAGTCAGTGCCCTCAAAACAACCCAGAACTGCAAAAATGGCTCTTGATGGTCTGCTTCCATTGTTAACGTTATTAAAAGTAAACAAACTAACTTCACGACCAGTGCAATAGCATTTGGACAGACTCCTTTCATTAGGCTGTGTTTATGTTTCCATATCTATATCTGGATATCTTTGGCATACCAGGCACATTCATGTTGCTACTACTCTATACTGTTTACTACTACTGACTCTAATCAGTATGTAAGCAGTATACAATAGGCTGAACTGACCGCTTGCAAACTGACTCATCTCTTAGCCAACCACAAATTCCGTAGTGAAATCAATGCTGGCACTTAATTTGTCTAAATTATTACACTAAGAGTTACTGAGGAACACCTAGTCCTCATCAGCTGTCCTCATGGTCTGCTTTTATTTCATTCTTTGACCTACATGATTAAACTTTGTGGAAAACCAGTGTCAAAACTATTAACACAAACATTTATATTGCTTCATTAAAGTTTGTTAACAGGCTTTGTGAGCAGGATATTAAATAATCTTCAGCATGTAAAGCTTAAGTTAGCTTTACCATTACATCTGTTAGGACTTTTGTGATTTTATATATGCCATGTTCTCTCATTTATATTTATTTATTTATTTTTCTATTATTCTATTCTTTTCTCCCCCCTCCACTCAATTTTATGATCTGTTTACTTGTATGTAATGTGTCCTTGAGTGCCTTGAAAGGTGCCTTCAAATAAATAAAATTATTATTGTTATTGTTATTGTTATTGTTATTGTTGTTGTTATTGTTATTGTTATTATTAGTATTATTATTAGTAGTAGTATTATTATAATGAATAATAATAATAATCTGGGAGGCCTTACCCTCAAATAATTTAGATTGTTTATAGTATATTAGAAAACTAAAACAAGGCTTAACAAGTTTACAGGCTGTCAGTTGTGCTACTCAATCAAGAGACTGTTTAGATGCATGTGTAGTATGGTTGTGTAGTACTCTGCTGATGTTATAGAGCACTAGAATATGAATTTATTAAGAATATATGTTGTGTATTAGTGTGTATAAGTGTGTAAGGAAGTATTTGTTTATTTCTAGTGTCTCAAGAGTGGGTTTGTGTCTAAAATAGTACTGTTTTTAAGAGAAATCTGAGAGTATTGTTTTATATCATATAAACTGCTCAAAAAAATAAAGGGAACACTTAAACGACACAATGTAACTTCAAGTCAATCACACGTCTGTGAAATCCAACTGTCCACTTAGGAGGCAACACTGATTGTCACTGAGAGAGTATAGACTGTAAATTAGTGTTGCCTCCTAAGTGGACAGTTTGATTTCACAGACGTGTGATTGACTTGAAGTTGCACTGTGTTGTTTAAGTGTTCCCTTTATTTTTTGAGCAGTATATTTTTGTATTGTATTGCATTGTGTTGTATATCTAATCAATAGTATATAAGGGTTCAAATATTCTGGCTGTTCTTTTTTAATGTTTAATGCTATCACATTAACAGTATACAGTCTATAAATATATATGTACTGATACTGTGAATGTGTGTGTGTGTCCGTGTGTGTGTGTGTGTGTCCGTGTCCGTGTGTGTGTGTGTGTGTGTGTGTGTCCGTGTCCGTGTGTGTGTGTGTGTGTGTGTGTGTGAGGGAGTGTGCATGTCCAAAACTCAATTCTAAGAGAGAGAGACAGTAAGGATTCACCCAAATTATAATGTTCAGACTGAGAGTGGTACTGAGAGTGGTAGGCAGAAGCAATGAGAGGGCACATGATGCCCTGTTTCCTCTTGGTGGTTTTCTCTCTGCGGTCTGCTCCGCCCAACACCAATCCCATCACTGTGTCTGCAAAGGACACTGGGGAAAACACTAAGTGGCACCCTGCTCCTATTGCACCCAAAGGACTCTTCCAGATAATTGGCATTCTGTCTGTCCTTCATGGTCACATTCATATCTCCAGAGTCTTTCCCATGGCTGTTCCGGGTCATGCAGTACAGTTACTCTAAAACAACAGATGCTGTTTCTGGTGTGCCATGATCCAACTGGACGGCATCCCATGCTACCCGTAGTGGCTTATGCTGTAAACACTCAGAACAGACTGAAAGTGACTGACTGCTTTGCCCTGCTTGTGTGAGATCGTGTGATAAAAAGACTCTTGACATCGGTGAAAGATGAATCACTGTGCCACCACCCAGTGGTTAATGGTGGGTTGATGCACTCACCCCCCAAAATGTACAGTGACACAGCAAAACACACCTGTGTTCAAAAAGGCACTTTTGTCTTTATAGAATCTCCTCTCACATTTCCATGTCAAATGGATAACATATATGATAGTCCGTTTAAACTTGTATTGAAATGATTGTATAATGAAATCAACAAAAAGAAAAAAAACAGTTCAGTAGAGATGACGCTTTCATGCTTATAACAATGTACAAAGACAAGAATCTTTCCCTGGTACATTTCTATTAGTTCATTTCTAAGGAAGAATAAGGTAATCAAACATTCACTGAATTTGGCCTTGTCCATTAAAGTGTACACTGTCATTTTAATTCCAGTTTTCAACTGTGCAAGGTCTCTGCATTGTTCTATTTGTGCTGATCTCTCACCTCGGGTTACCATTTTCTGTGTTTTGCATAAAATCCAGTACATATTTAATTTCTGGATAACAATGCAGGACATCATTTGTGCATAGGATAGGCCCATTTTCTGACATGCTTTACATTTTATAGTGGCTATTAATAAAATGGATATTAAAGATGTTCATTTGAAATGTAAACAGAATCCTTCAGAGTGGTGTATAATGATGTGAAATGCACCACTCTAGAAGAACCAAGTACAAAATGTTTGCAGCATTTGTGATATGAACAAGATATCTGAAATGTTTAATGCCTCTGAAAGATACTTTACTTGAACCTTTAATATTAAATGATCATGAAGATGTTACAGTAGTTATGACATAAGTCATTATGGAAAGGTCCATGTAAGGCAAAGTTGTACCCAAATAGCTCCCCATTTTTTTTTGTTTTGGATTAACCCAACATTATTATTTTCCAGCATTATTAGCATTGTATTACTCATAAGGCATGTCTTGGTTTACCGGTCACTTTAGGTTGTAAAAAAACTGGTTATGTTTGCACTGTGGACATAATGACCCCTGGTTCCTGTCTCCACCACAGTAAAGGAATATGAGTATATTTTTCTACAGTGAACTATTTCACATCAAAACACATCAAATCCGAACAGCATTGCTTGCATCTCAATTATAAGAGTATTCAAAAATTCTCCTTTAAATTACCTTCATGTTCCACCCACACATGCCTTCTTGCAATGGTTAATACACTGGACAAGCTTTACAGAGTCCTGGCAAATGACATATTTTAGGCAATATTGGAGTGGTGGCAGATTTGTTCTTTGATCAGCTTTGATTGGCCATAACATCATAGTCCAGCTTGGTAGTGTAGCATTTAAACTGAAAACACTCCAACCTCCAACCTTAAGTCATTAGGGTTATATGGTGTTTTTGCCAAGCATGTCCACCCCCACAACAGCTGCAACAAAAGAACACATTTGTGGGCAGCATGGATAGATTCATTGTAAACACTGTTCTGAGGAGCAAGCAGTCGCTCTATTGCTTGTGACAGTCCGCTGCATTGCTCGAATCAGAAGGCCCCAATCTCTGTCTCCCAGGCCTGTGCTGATTTACTGGACCCACTCATACCTCTGAGCACTGGGGCTGGAGGCCCCAGAGCGGCAAAGGGTCTGAAGGAAACTTGATGATGACCAGTAGAGGAGGGAGAGGATGAGGAGATGGAGGGAGGTGAAGAAGAGGAGGTAGAAGGAGGAGGCGGAGCGGAGCGTAGAGGCGAGGGAACAGTGGGGCCCTTCTGAGGTGGCTCTGGCAGTCTGTGATGGCAGGACTGGACAGAAGGCAACCTGCGCATTAAAGATATGGCTGGACTCAACAGTGCACCCTGGCTGCCCAGAGGAGCCACACGCAAGGCTGGTGAAGGGTAGGCCAGGAGGGCAGTGTGAGTGGCCAGGTCATGTCGGCCGTCAGAAGTGAAGGGCGGGGAGGTGACTGGGGGGCTGGAGGGGCCGCTGAGCTGTGGGAAGGAGCCCCAGGGCCAGGGGGTGAAGGGTAAGGCCGCTGGGCTCTGGTGGAGAGGGTCCAGCTCACTGGCACAGTGACTCAGGTGAGATACCAGGCGAGCCCCAATGGGATCTGCAGACTCCACACCTTCCAGAGAACTGAGGTACCTGACCACCTCTCCCACACACTCTCGAAATCCCAGTGTCCGGTAGTCCACCGCCAGCGCACGGGCATCAAAGTATCCTGAGAGAAGGACAGTATCGCACTTTCACTAATCTTAAGAAAAAAAACTAATTAGTGTAGAACCTTTGAGACTGTTTAAACTTTTAGATTAATTTGGTAAAAAATAATAGCCACCCAAATCATTTCCATAAATACATTCCTTCAAAACACACCCAGCTTCTTCTTAAGGTGGCACAAGCTTGTTGATGTGGTTTAGGTTACATTAACTCTTAAGAAGTGAGAGAAGTTGAGAGAAGTTTAGTTTTTTATGTTTTTTCTTTTTTTACAGAAACAATTCTGTAACTACAGAAACAACTTCCATGATTATTAGCTTTTTCAGTTAGCTACATTAGCCTATTAGCACCAGTGCCAAACTAAATGCCAAACAAAAACTGAACAGCAAACATGTTTTGAGTGATCGACTACAATTGAGAAGTAGAAAATTGTGTATGTTTGATTTTGGGCAAAACATATATTGAAACCAAACACTATTACAGAACCACCATAATTTGCAAATAAATTCTTTTAAAATCAGACAATGTGAGTTTCTGGATTTTTTCTTTCTCATTTTGTCTCTCATAGTTGAGGTATACCTCTCTCATCTTTTTAAGTGGGAGAACTTGCACAATTGGTGGCTGACTAAATACTTTTTTGCCCCACTGTGTGTTAAAGTCACGGTCTGAACTAGTAAGATGATCTTAAAAATGAAGGGACTAATAGTTAAATAATGTAAATAAAATCCACTCACCTTTTCCCCCCATAGCATGCAGCAGTTTGAGGTGATCCACTGTCATTTGAAGAATCTCAGCCTTCTCCAGCTTAGATGAACCCTGATCAGACCAAGTGAAGGAGATGCTATTTAATTGAAATGTAAATTTAATTTACACTGGATTACATTACATTACATTTCAGTACATCGAAGATGTAGACTATACTCCAACTACACTGTTGAGTAAAGATATATAATAAAGGTTTTACTTGTTTCTCAAAAGCACTGGGCACAAGTCTCCTCAGCTCAGATAGACTGTGGTTGATCCTGTCTCTGCGTCTCTTCTCAATGATCTGAAGGAAGCAAAGAAAAGCTGGGTGTCAAAGACTGGCAACACTTCACTAAAAGTCAGACTACATAAGCCTTTCATGACAACCGATATAAAACTATACAGACATTTATGGAGACTTATTTTAACAACCAACACTTCCTAAGGAGAAATAAAATTAATGTGGCAAAGCAGCATCCCAATAACAACTGGGATGCATTTGTAAATGTTTATGCCGCTTTATGTCAGTTGTCCGGAAAGGCTTATGTAGATGTCATCTCAAAAGGCCTGGTTATGTCTTTATTCGTTTTTGTGCATTGGATGGAACCACAGGAAAAGAGAATTATACAAAGCTCCACAAAAAGAAGAATATATAGATCCAAAAGGAAGATAAACGTACCCCTCTTCTCTTTTTTCGGGCTAGGATCTGTGAGGTACTGCCTGGAGACATGGACCCAGTGACAGGACTGCGACAGAGAAAGAGAGAGCGAGAGAGAGAGAGGAAAAGAGGGACAGATCAAAGCTTTGATGTCATTGCATATTGTTGCCATTATTGTGCTTAATACAAGGCAGAAACGCAGTTGCACATCATCAAACTCAATCTAATTTGACTTTGAGAACAGCTAGACACAGGAGCGCCTGGCAGAGAGAGAGCTGGATTATTTTGGTTTAACGCGTTTCAGGACATTAGTTTCACTTGGCTGACATGCCACGCTTCTTGCGTCTTACAAAAGCATTTTTTTTTTTGAAGCCGGGGAGACATGATGATTACATATCTGTAGGGCATGTTAGAGCAGTGGGGTTTGCGTGAGCTCTGTGTTCCTCCTCAAATCTCCCAGTCATCCTTCAGCATGGATCCAGTTTGCTCGGGCCCTCTGCTCTTTCTTCCAGGAACATTATAGTGTTTGTTTGGCTCTATGACTTACTCATACAAAGCCGTTTACTCACACACAAAACAAATTTTAATGATTTAGTAAAGTCTAATGCACAGTTACGCTGAGGTTTGATCTTCAAGCTAAGATGGAATGGCACGATGTGAGGCCAGGGCTGATGTTTAGTGCTTTAGACACACAGTTCCGAATATGTTTTGAAGATAAAAAAAAACCTAAATCTGCTCTTCATTTCTGTGCAAAGCTCTGAAACAAGTATAAAAGATGGTTAGAAAAAACATGACAATAAAAGAATATGGGAGATGAAGGGAAAAGAAAATGGGGTGCCATTCCTCAATGCCACTTTAATTTGAAGTTGTGTTAGCATGAGGGTCAATCTGCAGAGCTCTCTGACTCTGGCCTTCTGGTCCTGCTGCTGCGTTCTGCCCATGCTTTCACTCTCTAATACCATCTAGCGCTATAAGCAGACAGCAGAAACTCAAACTCCACCCCAGGAGGAAATGTGTTCCAAACTCAACCAAAGCACCTACAATCTGAGCTGCACTGACTGATGCCAATCATTCCACCATACTGATTAAACCACAAGGTTACCTGGCTTGAAAAAAAGCAAAATCATATTTGCTGTTATGCATATTTAAAAAATGATTTTTAAAGCTTCTTTAAAACATTTACAGCAGGTTTTCTGTTATATAGAAAAACAATCTACGCATTCCTATGGTTCATTGATTATCCACAATTCTATTTAGACCATTACCTTTGCTAAACACTAAAGAACTATGTTAAGGTACACCAAAAAGGTCCTTTGACTAGCAATAGTGGAACCATTTTTAACACTATATTAATATTTTTCACTTGTTCAACTTTGTTTTTCAAAGAATTATGTACTGAATCATGACATGGAATAGTTTAATCATGCAATGAAACAAATAGGTTTTGAATAGCTCTCTGTCAATTCCATTACTAGATTATCCTCTGGAAGAAATGTACAAACTCTCCAAACAACATTTCACAAAAAGTATATATCAGCATCCTCTACAGGCCTGCAGAATGCAGACAGGAAGATGCCCTGCACAGTGCTGCAAAATGTGACTGTTTGTCAGATTTGGAATTTTTCATTTTAAAAATATGCTTGTTCAATGTAAAATTTAAGAAAGTGAATTCAATAGTGGAATTGAATCAACATTAATATATGAAGCCATACAGGGCTCAGATTGACAAGACAGCAAAAACCAATGACTGTCTTTCTAACCCAGCACAAAAAAGCTGGTTTTGAAGAACTTAGTTTTGTATTACAGCACACAACTGATGACTTAATGGGGGATTTTTCATTGAAAATACTTTCTAGTCTAAGACATTTCACTACATGAATCTAGTCAAAATTCCCAAATTTTGCCTATAAGCAGTTTCCACAGCATGTGAAGAGGACTGTTGCACTAATGCCACACTCTCACTACAACTTCTCCTTAAGCCCTGCATCACCCTCTCTCATAATCTTAAAGTTCTGACATGCATACAAATGTTATGGTTCCACATCATGTATAACCACATTCCACACTGTATGTGCATGCTCAGTCCCCTGTGCTGGACAGGGTGCTCTGCAGGATGGTTTGATGGTCACTGATGAAGCTCCTGGTGTGTGTGGGCTCAGTCCTCACCAGTAACTGTCCTCCTGTCCAACATCGATCAGCTCGTCCGTGTCTGAGTCTGGAGAGCTGTAATCGTGGGGTCTCTTCATCGCTAAGCGGCTCTCCTCCCCTCTTCTGTCAGGACGGCCAGAAGAATAGGTAGGAAACTGAAGAACAAGAGCACTTTATCCTAGGAGTATAAAATGTTCAGCAGAGATGGACTCTTCTCATGCTCTCCTTAAACAACTGGTACAAGAGTGAACCAGACAGACTCTGGTGCCAGCATGCCTCTCTCTCCCTCTCTCTCCCTCTCTCTCTCTCTCTCTCTCTCTCTCTCTCTCTCGCTCTCCCTCTCCCTCTCTCTCCTTTCTTTCTTACCACAATAAAGGTTCTAAGTTTAGAGGATCTTTATTAGAGTTCTTTCACTCCTCCAGCTTGGTCCACGTCTGCGTTCTTCACTGAACCCCCACTGCTGTGGCACTTGCCAAGTCACATTCCCTTGATCCCTTTTGTACAGTGGCACCTCTCTCTCTCTCTATCTCTCTCTCCCTCACTGTCTTTCTTTCTCCCCTCACCCTCTCTTTTTTCTCCTCATAAGTCTTTCTCACTTCTACTTTTTTCTATACTCTCTTCTGTTTATCTCTGTCTCTCTTTTCCCACTCCCTCTTTATGTCTCTCATTTTTTATGCCCCCCCATTTGTGTCTCTCTCTGTATCTCTCCTGCTTCCTGTCTCCCCTTCCCTCGATCTCCCTCTCACTCTCTTCCTCTCTCTCTGGGAAAGTTGTCCATTTTGACTCTACCTCTGTTTTTACCCCTCTCTATCACACACACACACACACACACCCTCAAACCCTCCCCCTAATCAGCCCTCCCCTCTCTCCCTTTTTCTCTGTTATTTCTGTCCTCTCAATTAGCCTCCTCTGTTGCATCTTGTCTCTCTCTCTGTCGCTCTCTCTCTCTCTCTCACACACACACACACACACACACACACACACACACACACACACACACACACACACACA
>JBBPDC010000141.1:16705847-16725562 GCA_037974485.1 Hemigrammopetersius urotaenia | reverse complement strand
ACACACACACACACACACACACACACACACACACACACACACACACACACACACACACACATATACAGTATATATATGCTGTAAGGGGTGAACTGGACCAACAGGTTTGAAATGAGCATCCGGCAAATGAAACAGATCTGTCAGAATGCGTGAAAAGGCACTGGGAGTTATTTACAAAAATGGCTGGAAAGGATGCCACGAATCTGTGCTACTATGTTAAAGGCAAGGGGACATTATTTTAACAAAACATGTGGATAAGCTTTCACAACCATTACCAGTCAGTGATATGTATAACACACTTCCAATTTTTTTCTTGTAACAATATTTTAAGAGCAGCATGTCGTTTTTTTTTATTTAGAGTGGGCCCATAGTGTATATGTATATACACTCTGTGAGAGCATGAGTGCAAATGTGAGTACATGAATGAAAACTGTGTAGAGCAGAGGCATCGGGCTGGGTGAGGTTTATGAAAGTGTTGTGGAAAGACTGTAGTTGTGAACGTGTGTGAATGCTGGGGAGAGAGAGAGAGAGAGAGAGAGAGAGAGATCTTAGCTGCTGTGATATGGATGCTGTGTTCATGACCTGCTGTCTGAAGGGAGAGCTCCAGGTCAAGAGAGGAATCAGCCAGTGAGTGTCTGAACAGAGCATGGAGAAGATAAAAGAAGGTGTCGATCCTCTTCCTTCTGCTTCTCTCTCTCTTTGTCTCTCTTTCTCTCTCGTACACAAAAAACACACGATCGCATTCACAATCAAAGCTTTTCCAAGCCAATTTTCCTTATAGAATGTCACGCCATTCAATTTTAACACAAACACATTCCCTTATTAAACACATGCATAAGCACTCCTCTCTATCATACCTATGTTATTTTTGTTTTCTTTACTACACAGAGTGCTCAAAGAGCAGTTATGATTCCCAAAGCAATCTGCAGTTTGGAGTCCGACAGACCACAACTGGCTGTGTTCTGTCAAGGTGGGCAGAGTGAACTTCTCTCCCCTCATTAATTAGCATGTTGCTAGCCAGCATGGTTGTCTATTACCTAATCAGTATGAGAACTGGTGGTTAGCACTGTCCACCAAGCATGCTGAGCTGTGCATTGACATTATGTGATTGAATACAGGCGTGTTCACCTACCTTCCCCAAATTTACACTTGCCATGGTTTTTAAACATATCTGTGTTTCTGCTAGACTGCAATCTGCCACCAGACATTTCCAGGTCAGAAAACAACTAGTAAGAAGGACTATCAGAAGGATTATAACTGTAGGTGGACCTACAACAGGTTTCTAATAAAGTGTGTAGAGCTTATTGTTTTTATATACACTACCAGTCAAAAATTTGGAAACCCGCCCAAAGAACCCAAATTCCATGTCGGCCCAAAATTACCCAAATACCCAAATGCCCAGTATGCCAATGACCAGTCCAGCACTGCATATATAAATGAATGCTGCATCGGTTTGGTATGTCCAAACTTTTGACTGGTAGTGTACATGTCAGTCTTTGCATAACCAGCATAGTCTGGAACGGAGCTAGACAGTATAGATGAATATGGAATTTCTTCATTCACTCATATCACCAGAGGGATGTCGGACAAGGTTATCTACTTTCATAGTACACACACTTCATTCACACTTGCTGGCACTAGGACTTTGGGTCCTTGTCACTTGTTACTAGTGGGATTTAAGTAGTTGAATCCCTGTGAAGATAAGGTCTGTGAGTGTGAATCTAATACTGTGCAAAAACTGGCATCCGCCTGTTTCTGATTGATGCATTAGATAACATCTCAAAATGATTTCTTCTCAAGCATTTATCTGACCTATCCTGGACTCCCACATTATTCCGTACTGATATTTATTTTTTCATATTGTATGTTTGTGCTTTAATTGTTTAACATGCTTGGGTTACTGAAAAGCGATATTTAAAAAGGAAGGTTAAGAAACATGTCTGTAATAATGCCAAGTTCTGTTAGTGCCTGCTCTATGAATGAAATACATTATGAGCAATGGGGAGTTTAAAAAGGCATGATGAAAATCTGGTTATTTTTAAGTGGCATTTGGCAGATATTTCAATATTCAATATTCATTAATTTTTCTATAATAAATAAATATTAATGTATTAATTTAATAGAATCTTATTTAATACCACTCTTTTTTGTTATTTAAATTTGGTTTCAAACAATTGCCAGGACTGTTTACAGAAGGAGTAGGTCATGTTTTACAGGCTTTGGATGACCATGTGTGTTCTAGAAGGGTCAAAACATATTTATGCATGCACTAACATACTACTAGAAGTCAATAGCAGGCATTAACAGAAATATGCATTATTACAGATATGTTTCTTTGCCTTCCTTTTTAGCTGTGTTTCGATATTTATGTCCTGAACTGAAGGCCTTGCTCTAGTATTCTATTCACCATTAATTACACTGGGTAACAATTTTTTATGAAAGGTCAACAAACAAACAACATATTAATATGCAAAAAGACAATATCAGCTGAGCCGCCAAGTTTAGTTTTTTCTAAAAATGACGTTTCTAACTAAACCCTTGAAGCTACATGAAAATAAACGTTACCACCGAAATCAGCATGTTGAGATTGTAGAAACACTACAAAATGTAGTGAAACAAATTTTTGTTGCCTGGTGTTATCAGTCTTATTAAAAGTGGGTCATGACAGCAATGTGTACAATTTACACATAAACACTATTTGTGTATGAAAAGACAAAGGCAAAAACTATTATTAATGTATTCTATTTTGATCATTCCAAGTACATTTTTAATGAGAGACATATTACAGCACATTTTACTCAAGGATAGTAATTAGTCTAAGGGCAAAAAATTCTGTCCATCTGTTTCCTGTTTCTCTTCTGTAAGTTACTGGTCTCATGTATGTGTACTGGCATGCTTGCACGCTCGGGGTATTGGCGTGTGCGTGTTTGGCGGAGTGTGTTGGTCTGCTGCTGCTGATGTTAGCTTTGTATTTATTGTGTAAAGGCGCATGCTTCCTTTGGCTCCTGCAGTCTGCTCAGTGCTGTGAGAAGGAGGTGGTGGATGTCATTAGTAATAAAGCGGAAGCGTGGCGTTTGACCGTCGCCAGAGGCTTATGGTGTGGTGTGTGAGTCAAGATGAGTGTAAGAGATCCCCCTTTTCCCCTCCATCCCCCCAATTCCATCTCCTTTCATTACCAATCCCTTTTTCGTGCGGGTCTGGATCTTATTTCAAACCCTCCATCTGAAAAACAAGAAGAAAGCAGCGGAGAGAAAAGAGCAATCTATGAAGTCAGGCCTTCATGTGTCTCTGTTGTTATTTTTATCATTGCTCCACTTCAAAGCCCGAGTTTTCCTCTCCTCCGTTCCCAATATTTTTCCTTCGCAAGGTTCTCTTGGCCCCTCTTGCCTTTTCCTCTCATTCTTCCTCCTCGTCCTTCTTTTCTCCATGTTTTTGATCTGTCTTGCGGCACACTTCCTCTTCAAAGGATAAATGAAGGGAGAGGAAAGCAGCCTGAAAAATGGAAGTGAAAAAAAAATGGGCCAGAATTAAACCAATAAATAAATAACTTCATTTATAAAAATCAGTTTGGAAGGGGGAAAAATAGAGGACAAGAAAGTACAAACAGAATGCTGGCACTGAGTGGAAAGAGAGGGTGGGATCCCGAGAGATTTTTGGCACTTTTGCTCGGCCACTTCAGTGCGTTCGCTGGGCCCTCCCTCCCCACCACAACAAGGCCGCCTCCACAATTGAAATTAACAAGCTCATATTTTTACGAGTCTCACACACACACAAAAGCATATGCGCACATGTTCACTCACACTCCGGCCTTCTCTTTCCTTTGTACGCATGCAAACACAATGCCAAATTGCATTATATCCTTCAGTTTTGTTAGCTGACCATCATGCAACTCGGCACACTTGTACCCACAGTGCATTAGCTGTTACATCCTTTGTGCTGTTACTTCTACGTGTGTTAATGCAAGTTGCAGGCTTCTAAATGGGAAGCTTTTTAAAATGGTTCTTTTTTCATTTGACACCTAAACTCAGCTAGGATATAGAGAAGTGACTTTGTAGGAATTTCACAGGACCTTATCTACTATCCACACTAAGACTGTTTGACTCTAAAGTCTGCTGTGCCTTGCAAACCTCTGAAAATCTAATGGGGATTACTGTATTATGCCCTGGAAAAGTAATTTGACTGCTAATCTCTTCTACATTACTATATCTATACCAGCTGATCACAGGCTATGTGTTTATTATTAAGTAAGAAATAGACATTTACAGTAAACATAAGGCATGCTGATATTCATGAACATGCTTGATTAACATGAACAGTCAGAACCTAAAAGTGAAAATCTTAAAAGATTTTTGAATAATGATTTTCTTGCCTGTTTAGAAGAGGCCCTGGGCTCTTTCATTTTCAGGGCAGGGATTTGAATCCACAAGTTTTATGTTTGCAGGATTAGATGCAGAAAGTTTTTCCCATGCTGTACTGGTCACATTCCCAACTAAAATCATGCAGTCAGCTGACGCCGAAAGCACACGAACATGCAGAAGTCATGTAATGTGCACAAAATATATTAATGTGTTTTGGAGTAAAAATTAAGCATTATTTAATTCTCTAATTAAGATTAGCATTTCCCTCTTGCATGTTTCTCTTCCAACACACATTCTGACAAATAACTTTTTTACATATTTTCATAATTTCTGTCATGATTACTATGTTAGCATTTAGCACAATGTCTCTTTTTACTTTGCTAAATGTATTTAATGCACGATATTACAGGACACAGCAAAAAGCCAAACAAATACACTGAGATAAAAGATAATAATAAATGAGATAATATGTTCATTCTTGCCCCACAAGGAACAGTGTAAATGTAAATGTTGCCCTACAGTCACTTTCCTAGGGCAATTGGGTATATTTGTATCTATCCATAAGCAACGTTTATATTATACACTAAAAAAAAAAATTGTACACTACATTATACACTACATTATATGTTTTGCACACACTAAAATCTTTTACATTTGTATGTTATGCACGTAACACTTTCTAAAACTACACTCAGTATCATTTGCTAACAAATACATTTACAGTATGTTCACCATTTGAGTACCTTTATCAGGCAGTAAATGTATTATTCGTCGCTACTGACCTGTAAACAGTTACCTAATAGAGTTAGAATTCTAATATAGATCACCAGACATTTGTTTGATATTTAAAGGACAATCTAGAATTTGACTTTGCACCGCCAGACAGCCAGTTAATAGCATACCAGACATGCACTGTTCTTTCCATGTTTTTTGACATATTGTCATTTATAGTTGTTCACTCAACAACTTTCCAGTGCTTTAAAAGAACAAAATCTGCAGTTTATGAAATAAATAGATAAGTGTTAAAAAACTGTTGTGTGCAAAACCTTTTGACTGTTAGTGTATATTTCCTATAAGAGTGTAGGGTGTCCATTTGTCGTATGTGAACAAATGACAGCACACAGTGTGAACAGTGTTAAATTCTGTCTCTGCATTTAACCTATTCACGAAGTGAACCAGCGGGCCCCCAGGAACACAGCACCCGGGAGCAGTGCATGGAGATGGTGTCTTGTTCAAGGCCACAGACAGTCCTGGAATTCAAACTCACAACCTTCCAACCTCCCTAACCAATAGGTCACCAGTTGCCCCCACCTTTGAGGGTACAAGTACATGTACCATGACAGTTCAGTGTTAATGTTCAGTTATTCGTTATGCGTTAAATAGTTTTCGTATTTCATTTCACAGAAAGTTGGTTTGTTTGGTTCAAGTGAATGGCATTATTATGACACAGACAGTTACTAGTAAGAAAGATCAAGGGCATCCTTACACAGATAACACATGCATACAATGAGTGTGAGTGTGAGAGGAGGCTGGTTGTCTCCGACAGTGTGAGAGAAAGACTGCTGCACTGTTTACCCACCGGGCCCTGCCTGCCTCATCCGGCTCCCATTAGATAAATAAGGAGGGTAAAAGCCAATGAGGAGAAGCAGAAAGGGCCCTTTGTGGCCCCTAGTGAGGTCCCTTTCAAGCCCAGTTCCCACAGTGCCAAGCCCCCGAATGAGGGCCTGACTGCGGTAACTCTGGCTGGTGCCGGGGCCCAGACAGGCCCGTTAGGCCTCACCAGGCCACAAGCAGCCATTGTCTGTCGCCACAGAAACCAGCGTCTTCATGTCAGACATGTTTTCTGTTTGTTTTCTTTTTTATGTCTTTAATGTGGTTGGGGGAAGGTTTCCTCCCCTTTGTGCGCCCCCCCCCCCCCCCATCCCATCCGCATTTCTTTCCCCTTCTTTTCTCTCCCCCGAAACGCTGTCATCCTACTCTCTCTCTCTCTCTCTCTCTCTCTCTCCCTCTCTCTCTCTCTCTCTGTCTCTGTCTTTTTTCCCTCTCAAAGATTGTCATTTGTTAAGCTCTTTAGTAGTAGACAGACCCTATCTTTGTCGTGGTGTTGCGGTCTCCCTCTCTCTCATTTTTTTTATCTCAGTTTATGAGGTTTTGGCACAACATGCTGCTTTTTTTCCTAGATTTGAAAAAAAAAAAAAACAACACACACAAAAATCAAAAAAGGAACTTTAAAACAACAAAACAGAATTGTGCCATTCCCACGCTAAGCTAATTTTCTTCTCAAGATTAAACAAGCTCCAACAACCGAAGGAATGGAAGAGAGGGAAGAGCGAAAGTGGAAAAAGAGATCTGGTTATGATTCGAGGCTCGAAACCAAGAGAGGATGCCCCACAGACATTGAATGAGAAAAACAAATCCAAAAAAAGAGAGAACTGTTTCTATTTTTAAGAGCCTAAAGAATGTCACTCTGTGCCATGACTCACAGCATTTGCAGCTCCACCGTAATCAGTTCATTCTGACTGGATCCCTCGACCACATCACACACTCTGCACCAGCTTTTATGAGCTGGACACACGGAGGAGAATTCATTTCTTCCACTCAGCCTGAGCAGCTTCACCATCCTGGCAATCACCGCTCTAAATACTGTAGTCCAGTTTGGTTTTAACCACTATTTGTAGTGCATGCTGCTCATCAGGGATGTTTTCTGGTTTATCTGTTTGCTTTAACATTTACAGTGGATTTGTGGAGGTGGAGACAGTTAGATCTGGTGAAATAACATCCACCACTTATTCCACTTCTGACACTGTAAATAAATATCACTATCTGAATAATTGTTTTAGTGTACTTTATGAACTTTGATCCAAAACTCATTATCATTATCAGGCTGATATTAGCAGAAAATGCTGGCTTCGGTATGCCAAATACCCCGGGGTAATAGGGGAGGTCCCTATGCTCCAGTTTTGGCTGTCTATCAACTTTCTCAAAAACTGTGCAGATGCCAATGACAGCAAGACCTAATTTGAAAAAAACCAACTATATATAAATAAATCATTTTTTCAAAAAGTTATTTTTTTCAATAGTTCTGCCTGATTAATTAAATGGAAATCTAATTTGTTACAGAGGAGAACTTTATTTCCACTTTTTTATATGAGAGCAGAGCATCAACAATTTAAATCACAAGGATAAAATCACTTTATAAATACAGAATTCTGATGACCTATAGAGCAAAATATTTAAGAGAATATTTTTTATTTTTGTCCGTTTAATTATTAAAATTTAACTCCATGTGGTGAAGCTATCCTTGTGATTTAAATTGTTGATGCTCTGCTATATATATATATATATATATATACACAAGGAAACAGAGATTTTCGAGTATTGTAATAGAATGTATGGGTTTCATGGACGGAAGGGACGTTCTTTTGCAAGCTAAACTTTGTATAATGGGAGTACTGTATGCCCTGAAGACTGTTGTGACTCAGAAACAGTCGCTGCTTATTGATCTTGGACTTTTACAAGCCAGGAGGAAAATTGCATTGTTGTGGAGAAGTATGGATGCACCTTCTACTCAAACTTGGACAAAGGAATTGATGGCTTGTCTAGCTCTGGAGAGACTAACACATATTTTAAAAAAGAAACTTATGGAACCCCTACATATGTTTTTTTGGAAACTCATGATTTTTAATTGTGATTAATCTGAAACATTCTGTAATATTTGCAGGTTTGTGATCTTCTTTACTTTTTTGTGTGTACATGTATGTATATAATTGACTTATTTATTTGTACTCATTTTATTTCATTTATATTTTATTTTGCTAGATAAGGTAGGATGTGTTCGTTTGATTTGTTGGGATGCTGAAAAAAAATGACTCTGTTCTTCTAACTAGTGTGATATTATGTATTGAATTTAGTAAAAGTAACCCATGGGCTACAAGTGGATGGCAGGTGTCAATATGGGTGAAATGGTTTTGTTGCAGCACCACCTAAAGGTAGAAGTCCACAATTTCCTAATTAGTAAAGCAGATGAAAACGAAAAACAGCAACATAATTTCCCTGAATTTGCATATAAACACCCTTTAATTGACACTATGCCATTATAGTGTATTCTTGAATCTTGAATCTTAAAGCTTGTTTTAAGGGTCCCAACCCTTGTGAGCTTTTTAGTGTTCTGATGGTTAATTAGGGGGTTCTATGATACTCTTGGATATCAGTGAAAAAAACGTAATCAGTGCTCTAACAAATCCGCCTTAACCAGCTGACAGTCATATTGTGAGATGTCATGCTGTTAGTAGTGTATTTCTTTGAATGGGGTAGACTGTTTTTTGTACTTCCATTAAAAACTGCTAATTTTAATTATGAAATTGGTACAGGCTGATATACGACAGGAAAAGTAGCTTTGTGCCATCTCTCAACATGGCTAACAATAGGCAGTTGTAATTTGTTAAGTCTCATAATGCCACAGAGCAACAGAGGACGATTTACATTCGACTTGGCAGATCAGTGCACTTGTCATACCTCAGAAATCTCAACCTGTAAGCTCTCCCTCATTCAGAACACTTCACTGACATTTTATCACGGACAGATTGCCCCGACACTTCCTTCTGAGGGCAGTTTAAGAGAGCATAAATAAGGCTGGAAGGAATTGTAAAAGGTGTCTGAGCAATTCACAGAGAAGTTAATTTTAGAGCTCCCAGAACAGGATTACGCTGGGTGTGCGGGAGGAGTGGGAGAAAGAGGAGTGAGAGAGGATTTGATGACTGATAGTAGGTTGAACGTTATATTCATTGCCACTCTGGCATAGCCTGATCTGCTGATGTGGTGACGGTGGCTAAAAAACAGAGAGTGTACAATACTTACATCTAAATAAATTATATATATAAACAATGATATATGGTAAGTTAGACTGTAGATTATAAAGTTGTTTAGGGAACAAGAAAACTTTAAAGAAACAGCAATTATGTAATAATGTAAACTTGCTGTACAAGATTTATAAGCTCAAACGGAAACCTCCGAACAGAGGTATATGACATACATTCATTCTACGTGCGTCTATAATTTAGGAGCTTTATTCCAAAATATCATATATAAATTTGTAACAATTTGGGATGAGCTTTTGAAAACGAACAACTAATGTGTAATGTCAGATATATTTCTCATATAAAGGTGATATCAGTCATAATATAGCATTTATATTTAAAAAAAAGAGTCCTCTCATAGCATGGTACAATATTTTAGCAAAATTCTTGAATGTTGTCTCTCATACTCTCTAATTGATGTATATTTTTATTATTTCAGCTATTTTTAGTTATTATTCAATTATAACTTAAACAGTGTTGATTGCAACTGACATCAAAGGTTTTTTAATATTTTACTTTATTCAATATATTTTTGGTGTTTCCAGGGGAACCCTCCACATCAACAAGTTGTAATTTTGTAATTTGTTAATCTTTTTGTTATTTGTTTTTTTTTTAATTTTGTCTTCAATACGATTTAATTATACAAATTAATATCACTAATTCTAAATTATTGAATAGTGGTGTGACTAGCCTCAGGACAGGGCTGTGTGGTGTGTTTGTTTGTTTGTTTGTTTGTGTTTGTGTGTGCTGAGGGAGAGCTGAGAGACATACTCAGGCCCAGGTTTAGCCTCAGTGTGTGGCGGGTGTTGGAGAGCTGTCAGTGTGTGGTCAGGCTGCATGATAGTGAGGGCTGCAGGCCTCCAGCTCTGGCCACCACGCTGCTATGTTTGAACTTAATTACATCCAGGCAGCCCTGTCATTACAGCCCAGCTTAGAGCACCGTCGGCCGGCCTGTAGGTAGCAGCAGCAGGAGGCCAAACGCCAGCATGCCACAGTCACACACACTCACACACTCTCAAAGTGCTCCTCTGGCACGGACACGGACTCATCCAAACCACATGGGCACAAACAGAACCACGCATGCAGGCGGTCACATCCAGCCCCACTGCATTCTCACAAACACAAAACCAGCCTCTTAGCTCGGACTCGGACAGAACCCGTTAAAAGTCCAGACACAGCTGATTTCGTACATTTTTTTTAAATCTTACATGATTTCTCAATTAAAATACATTGTTTAGCAAACATTCTAAAGGTTTATAGTCTGCCTTTTGTTTAATGAAGTATGTTTGAAAGACATTGTGTTGCTATTCACACGTTTCTTCTCATGTTTAAATAGGAAAAAATGAAAAAAAAAACAATGAAAATATATATTACATATAGTTAAGTTTATACACACTTGCTTTCGTATAATGCTTGCGCATGTTCAATGCTTGTGTATTGATTTATTTAATGATAATATACCCCCAGCGTTCCAGCAAGTCATTTTAAGTAGCCAGAACAGTCCATACGTGGAACATCTCAAAGCCCATTGGAAAAAAAATTCCAGGAGCCTCCATAGATCAGATTAGTGTGTCCAGCACATCCACCAGACGCTCAGGTGAACTGAGATCTGGGGAATTTGGAGACCAAGTCAAAACCTTAAACTCTTTCCTCAACAACTTTTGCAATCTGGCAGGGCATTATCCTGCTGAAAGAGGCCACTGCCATTGTGGAATAGTGTTGCCATGATGGAGTGTACTTGGTTTGCAATAATATTTAGGTAGGTGATATGTGTCAAAGTAACATCCACATGAATGGCAGGACCCAAGGTTTCCCAGCAGAACATTGCTCAGAGCATCTCATAGTGCTTTCAGGTGCCACCAGAAAAGGGATGGACTTGCACCCGGTCATTGTACATGATGTAAAAGAGGTCAGCCACCTACTTCTATTGTCTAGTTCTGATACTCATGAGCTCATTGTATGTGCTTTTAGTGTTGGACCTGGGTCAACATGGCCACTCTGATCGGACTGAGGTCACGCGGGGCCAAGCTATGATGCATTGTGTGCTCTGACACCATTCTATCATACATAACCATCATTAACTTTCTCATCCATCTATGCCACAGTTACTCTTCTGAAGGTTCAGACCAGCCCATTAACGAGCCTTGGGTACCCTATTTCCTGTCCCTGGTCTAAGTCACTCAGATCTATTATGCTCAACCATTTTTCTTGCTTCCAATAGAGCTCAAGAGCTCACTCTTTATTTGCTGCCTGATATACCCAATCCCTTGACAGGTGCAACTGTAACACAATTATATTATTCATTTTACCTGTCAGAAAAAATGGCAGAGAGTTTTTTCTTCTTATAGAAGACGTATCATTTGACCAGTTTAAATGCTTTATTTCTAAGGTATGTTTCAATATATGGTATTTTGGAATGAAACTCATCATGTATATGTATTTTATTGAACAGTACTAAAATAATAGGCTAGACAAGATATGGGTGATCAGTTTTGGTCCTGGAGGTCTATCACCTTGGAAAGTTTGATCTCTGTTTTTAATATTCAGATTCCTCTTTATAGTTGTATCAGGTGTATAAGATTTGGATTGAACTTTACAGGTTGGGCACCGTGAACACAGAACAATGGAAGAATGTGCATTAAAAAAAAGGGGGTGGGGGGGGGTCTTTCCCATAAGTAGGGTGTGTAAACTCTGTTTACTGTATCTGATGGGAGCTGGGCAGTGACAGTGGGAGGCTCTGGAGAGAGTGATGAATAGAGAGGAGCCAGCGATTGCCACTTCAGTTCTAGACAGCAAAGCCACATTCAAAGTTTATCCAGCACTGCCGGAAGTGTGTGGTCATGAAGACAGCATTTATTATTCTCTCTCCGCTTCTATATATGCAATAATAAAAAGCCTGACGTGTTTATTTCTGGCAGTCTTCAAACCTTAGAGAGAAAGAAACATGCGGAGGAAAAAAAAAGACTCAATGTCTCCAAAAGGCACAGGCACATTAAGTGGTAATTACAGAGAGAGGAGATTTCCCTTTCTTACCCATGACCACAGAGGAGAGTGGCGTCTTCAGTCCAAAGAGGGGCGCCTGTTCTATTAAGCCCAAAGAGATGTGATCATATCATCTCCCCTATTGTCCAATTCTCTAGGCTCTCTGTGGTGGATTCACTAAAGGCATGCACATACGCATGCACACACACACACACACACACACACATGCGCACACACACACACACACATTCACACAACAAGTGAGTCAAGTGAGACTCTGTCTCAAATCTTATGATCAATGAGAGAGGGTCTGCACGGTGCCACAAAATAAATTCCAGAGATTTTGGGATAATTCAAACATTTCATGGAACATTCTTATACCCATGAGCGGCAGGGTGCTATAAATCAGAATGCCACCATTCCATAGCAATCTCACCCCATTGTCTTCCTCTTTAATCAGTGTTTCTCAGTGGCTCTAAATATGCCCGTGGTGTGCGTCCTCGTCTGGGAAAGTACAGCTCTTCTCATTGCTTAAGTGCACCAAAACACCACACTGCCTGCCCCTCTGTACTCAGGAGGGCAATGATTGTCAACCCAAAATAGTTGTGGTTATTCTGTAGATCTTTCCACTGCACTGCATAGGACAGCCTATTGGAGTACCTGGAGAAATGATGCAACACACGTCGTCATTCTATATTCCCTGCCCAGCAAAAGTGATTCAAAAGGCAGCTTTTTAAATTGCACCTTATGGTTATTGTTAGCTCACAATGACTTCACAGCTCTAACCACGTTTATTTAGAGGAAAACTACACCATTGATTCCTTTCATTAGATGCACCTACTCACTGACCATATTTAGACAATGGTCTGCAATAAAATGTATCTGTAAATGTCTGTTTAATACTAGAAAAGACCTTGTTTAACTGACATAAGTGAGAGCAAGGGAATTCACATAATTTCTTATAAAAGCACAAAGTGTCTAAACATTTTTGATGGGTAGCGTTTATCTAGGAAAGCTGCTGAAGACAAAATTAAAAGCTTTTCCATCGGTGCCTGTGGGGTGTCCAGTGGCCTGCTCGAGAGTCTGTTTGCAGCTGAGGTTACAGTGTTGGGGACACCACTCTGGTTTCTTCTGGTTTACATATAGGGATTATGAGCATGAATAAGCTTTACAAGGTGCTATAAATTTCATTTTCAAAAGAGGGCCTACGGCTGCTTCAATCCGCCTGCCTACCAAGTGGTTTTGAAAGGCCACCACGAAGCCTTTGTGCTCCGCGGGTTCACCATGGGAAAATTCTTTAAACAAATAAGTCACCCTGCGACCCCTCAGTGTAAAAAGCACTTCTGAGAGCTGTGGATTGTACTGCACGGGTGTGGTGTGGTCTGCAGGAACTGTGTGTTTACTTTATCTTGGTCCAAATGTTAAAAAAAGCTATTGCCAGGCTGAAAAAAGCAAATAAACACACATTCCAGAGCAAACACTATGGGCACGAGTGTGTGGACTGATACACATAGGGAAATGGCAACATGAACAAGGACCTGAATTACCGTACATGAGGAACTGGAATTTGTCGACACTTATGACCTTGGACAAAAAATGATTGTCCTCTTTCGGACAAGGTTGCCTTTGTAGTGTTACAGCACAGTTCATTGGATTATCCCTGACATTTGAGTTCTAACATCTGTGTAAACATGGTGGAACCACTGATATGGAGCATGACCACTTTTGATTTAAGAATCAGAATCAGAATCAGAAAACTTTATTGATCCCAGAGGAAATTGTTTATGTTAAGACTGCCCAGACACACAGATACTCCAAGGTAAAAACAATAGGACAAAAATATAATTTGTCAAAATTAAACTTGCTAGAAAATACTCTGTACTAAATACGCTATGCTAAATACATGAAATGCTGCGGTCAGTCAGAGAGGATACAAATACTATAGATAGATAAATAAATTACTGAATAAGTATTTTACTTCGTAACACAAATAGCGGTTTGGAGTTGTTCTCTATACTGAGTTTGTTATTGCACGTAACAGTGACATAAGAGGTGATTTTGCACATGATGAGACATAGTAAACTATTGCATAATAGTACTTAATAATAATGGTATTGCATATAATAATAAAGATATTGCACACAATAGGAAATTGCACATATGAGTAGCAGCAGGTTATGTTGTGTGACAGCGGGCGGAGTGTCTGTTAGTAGTTGGAGTTTTCTACTAAAATACTAGTGGGTGCCCACGAAGTAGCCCATGAATGGAGGAGAATTTAGGTAAATGGCTAAATGTAATATCTGTCATCATGAATGTACAAAAAGGTACTGTAATATTAACACAATCTATACACACGAATAGGGTTCAAAAAATGAAAACAGCTGAAAGATTTTATAGCGTTTTGTGTTGAGAGAATGAGTGCATTTCCTATATAAAAGAAACATTTATAATTTATTGTTCGTAAAAGCTAAGTAAGACCCCAGTTTTGGCACTTTCTCTGGAGCACCCTCTACCGTTTAAAAGGCATTATAACGTGGTTAAAATTCTCACATCACATGTTTTACATCGCTGAGTCGGGGTTCTGGGATTTGGGGATTTTGCTCCTCCCTCTGGTGGAACGAGTTACTGCCACAGTGGAAAAAAGGCCAATGAATCCTGAGTGGAGTACAGTGTAGTAATGGTGTCATATGTTTGGGAATCAACGAGCTTATAGTCACGTGTGAACACAGCACAGCACACCGTTTAAACAATGTGAAATTATTTCTCTGCATTTAACACAATCAAGTGAAGCAGTGGGCAGCCAGCAAAAGGGGTGGGACTTGGGTGCCTGGGGTCAGTGTGTGTCAGTGTGTGGGGACAATAACAATAACAACAACAATTACTTATTGTGTAATTATTACTGCAATTACTTATTGTGCGCAAAACATTTAATTACATGCAATATCTTCATCATTACATTACCTTATTACATGCAATAGTCTTATCATATGCAATATGATGCTACTTATGTCACTATTACGTGCAATAACAGACCTAGTATTGTGAGCAACTCTCACTATTTCTGTACTAGTAACTAGTAAACGACTTTAGCAGAAACTTTATTGATTTATCGGTAGTGTATACATCCGTCTCTCTGGCTGACCACAGCATTTTGTGTATATACTGTAGTGTATTGTATATAATAAAAGTACTGTATATAATAAAAAGTATATGAATAACACAACTGCAAGAACTTGTCTTATAATAAAAAATAAAGTGATCATATTTGAACAACGCCCACTTTTCAAGTGAAGCAGTGCGCTGGCACCAACCTCAGTGGTGGCAGTAGTAGTCCTGGATTCAAACCCACAAATTTCTGATCGCAGGGGCAATTCTCTCACCACCAGCACCCCCTAACCATTCTGCTGCAATACTGGACATTTAATCTAACACAAGTAACACAACTGACAGAAATTGTAATAAAATTATGATATAATTATAATAGTTTTATTATAAGAAAGTACAAGATAAGATCAGATAAGATATAAGATAAGCTAAAACAATATTACATATTAATAATAAGTTAAAATATTAATGTTAAAAATGTACAACACACACATTCTCACACACACACACACACACACACACACACAACAAACACGCACAAACACGTCTCCTCTCTGGCCGCTCTGATTTTCCTCTTCTCATTGGTCTGTTTAATGTGTCGTCACTTCTTATGGTGCTACGTGGTCTCCGGAAGTTGACAGCTGCAAGTTAGCAACGATACCAAACGGGGTTGTTTTGGAAATTATCTAAAATAGGAGACTGGTACATCAACGAAGGCCATATGTATAGGTAACCACTCTTACTCAAGTCTTTCATGTGAATTATGGACTTTATACCCCCCGAGGTAGTCAGGAAAACGGTGGTTTTGTAAACTGCGTGCTAGCTAAGCTCCGGACCTTTAAAACAAACAGAAGACAGCATAGAACAAACAGGAGATAACTCGTCCCAGATGCATAATTACTGTAGTGTTTAACAGGTTTTACACACGTCTTTCTGTCGTGTGACCGACCAGTCGTTTGGAAGACCTCCAGAGTTTGATGTCTAGAGCGTAAAAAAAACAGCTCCTGTGTTTACTATTAGGACTCAGACTCAGACTAAAAAGTGCATAACTGGAAAAGAAAACTATCAAGCTCTCAGTAACACAAATTACATAGGATTCTTGTAAAGGTACCCCTTTTACTCACGTGTGAGCACAGCACAGCACACAGTGAGAACAATGTGAAATTCTTTCTGTGCTTTCAACCCGTTCACCAAGTGAAGCAGTAGACAGTGACACAGTGCCCCGGGAGCAGCGCGTGGGGACAATACCTTGCTCAAGGGTACTACAGTGGTGCCACTAACCGACCTGGAATTTGAACCTACGACCATCTGATCGCAGTGGCAACTCCCTAACCTCTAGACCACCAGCTTAGTGGGATAGTCTGCCATATTTGCTCCAAAATACAAGCTTGTGTCTAACCGTTATTAGTTTTTTGTGTTTAGTACATTGCAAAAGATCTTCCAACATTGTGTAGCAAGACAGTCAAAATGTAATACCTTTTGTCCTTATTGTGTTGCTAGGATTGTGGTAAATACATATTTTCCTAATTTATGACTCCTTGCTTGTTCAGCATTTATGATCCTCATTTACCCTGTCGCCCTCTCTTTGGTACAGAAACACAGCCAATCCAGGCTGCATGCAAAAGGAGAAGATGGAGGTGCCATCTTATCAGTCCAGGCTTTTGTGTGAGCTGAATGAACAACGCAAGAGGGACTTCTTCTGTGACTGCAGCATCATTGTGGAGGGTCGTGTCTTCAAGGCGCACCGCAACATTCTGTTTGCCAGCAGCGGGTATTTCCGGGCTCTGCTGGTGCATTACCTGCAGGACAGTGGCCACAGACACAGCACAGCTTCTTTGGACATTGTGACTGCAGATGCTTTCTCACTCATTCTGGACTTTCTGTACTCGGGTCGGCTAGAGCTGCGTAGTGACAATGTTATTGAAATCATGTCAGCTGCTAGCTACCTGCAGATGACTGATGTGGTAAACTTTTGTAAAGGTTACATCAAATCGTCACTGGAGATCTGTAACAGGGAGAAAGAGGGCCGAGAGAGGGGTAAGGAGAGAGAGGGGCCGGCTGATAGTGTCACTCCAGCTTCAGTCTCCTGTGCTAATGCAGCCTCCACCTCTTGCACTGATAGAGGGACCCCTCAGCGTATGGAAACTCCCAACTCTGTGGAGGCTCCTTCAGATATTCTTTCCACACCAGCTGCCACCAGTAGCAAAGACTCTGAAAGTGAGAGCTCACAAACAGGATTCCTCAGCCAGCCTCATACAAATGCTCCATCTAAGAACAGCTCAGGGCAGGAATTGATCAATTCATCTTCCTCAGGCCTGTTTGTGGGATTGATACACCCTAAGATTAAGTTTGATCCTGATGAGGAAGGTGACTGTTCACTTGAATCTAAAGACATGGCCCTCTATGTAGACCCAAATCATGGTGTGGACAGGACCCTCAGTTCCAGCCCTGCACCCAGCACTGAGCCGACGTCCCTGCCCTGTCCCAACTATCAGATGAAGCAGTTTGTAGATGTGCTGCTTCGTGGAGGACCCAATCCAAACCGTGAGGACATTGTTCCTCATTTTCCTCACAGCTTGGTGAGCAGTGGTGTGGTTGGCCGTGTGGAGGAGGGTCTTGGACATGGAGGCCCCTGCGGTATGGAGCTGCAAAGCGACTGGTACATGGAGGATGCAGGCAAGGACTTGTTCAGCACTAATTAGTAAAATCTCAAATCTGTTTCCAAAACATTTTTGTTTTCACAAAGTTTTGAAAATATTAGATCTGTCACATTTATTCAAAAATCAGATATGGGTTTCTTCAAGCTTGAAATGTGAACGTAGCTTGAATCATTTGAAATGCTTCTCTGCTTCTTAAGGAAAACTACACAAGTGTCCATTCTGTCCATACACAACCAAACAGAAGGGTATTCTGAAGAGACACATCCGCTGCCACACAGGGGAAAGACCATATCCATGTGAGATCTGTGGAAAACGCTTCACGCGTCAGGAGCATCTACGCACGCATGCTGTAACAGTAAGTCATCTAAACTGTTAAGCTTTGATCACAGTTTACATCAGATGTGGCACGTGCACAACATTTAACCACAGTATGAGTAATGTGCAAGTGACTATCCATCCAGTCCATGCTGCTTCTGGCCCAATTCCCTTCCATGGCACAAGATTTTATGTTATTTTGTGGGAGTGTGTAAAGTTACCTTATGTCTACACTTAGAATGTAAAGGGGTTAGCTGTGTAAAAACAAAAAAACTCAACTGCACAGAAGGAGTTGTTGTTTTATGAACATGTTACAGATTTTGTGCCTTTGTGGATTGAAACATGTAAATGATCACTGATCACCCACTCCACAGAGTGGTGACTGAGCTGGAAAGCACCTTCAGCCACAGACTTACTAGCGTAAAGTGCTCCACTGAACGCCAAAGAAAATCCTTCCTTCCCACGGCAATAAAACTCTATAACCGCTCCCTCCATCAAAGTTAAATATATGTGCAATATAACCCTAGCTATACTCTAACAATAACTTATTTTCAGCATGTGCAATATACTTATCATAATACTGTGCGATATATCTTGATGTGCAATACTTGTTACCTATGTGCAATACATTTCGATTCCAAATACTACTTCTCTCTTGATAACTGCATTTTTGTAATTTCACAATTTCAGTTTTTCTGATAAAGGTACTTAGGTGTAACTGTTTATTCTACTTACTGTACAGAGTGTTCTATTTTTAACTTAAACTATATTCTCCTCTTAGTATACTTTTTATTATGGGTAAGTTGTACTATTTCTTTTCTTAATATATTTCTAGTCTGAGTATATTTTATTATATGTTCAGGTATTTTTATTCTGTATTGTTCTGTCTTGTTTGAGTGTGCAGTCGTGATGTGACCAATTTCCTCTGGGATAAATAAAGTTCTCTGATTCTGATTCTGAAATGGAGCCAGGAATCCCTTTCATCATAAATATAGCAGTAATACTTGGAGTGTTTTGGGTTTTCATGTAGTTGTGCTGGTGTTTTTTTTTGGCTTGCGTCCAAGGTCGGACATGAATCATGTCCTAGAGTCCTAGAACAGTGGTAGGGATGGTTCTGGCAAATGGCTGGCGCTTGGGGAGATCCCAGAACAAAAAAAGGTGTGTTCAGTGTGAGGCTTGCCCATTATGTTGGATGTGCTCAGGATTGGAAAGTTTTTGATGAATTACTGCTGCAGTTCATTCTACAGTTATGTAGCTAACAAATATTAGAAGTTTGTAAATAGTTCTTCATTAAAGTGTAGCCAAATACTGTGGGTGGCCATAAGGTCTGTTTTTACAAACTGCCTTATTAGTGTCAGTACAGATATACACTCAACAAAAATATAAACGCAACACCTTTGTTTCTGCTCCGATTTTTCATGAGATGGACTTAAAGATCT
>JBBPDC010000141.1:16658507-16693103 GCA_037974485.1 Hemigrammopetersius urotaenia | reverse complement strand
GATTGGTTGATTAGATAATTGCATTAATGAGAAATTGAACAGGTGTTCCTAATAATCCTTTAGGTGAGTGTATATTTCAGTGAAAATTAACAGTGCCTACATTAATTTGTAATCTGCTGACAGAGTTATGGATTAAAATATATTTAATTGCATTAAATACAAACATTATTTCTGTTCTGATGGTAGAAAGGCCACTGAAGGGCATCCAGACTGAAGCTACACAAAACTTGGACAAGAAAAATGTAAAATCATTAGGCAAAACCTGCTCTTCATACTAAGGATGAAGAGGATTGCCAAATACACTCAAAGCGTTTTCCAAGTACACTACTGGCCAGAAGTTTGGGCCCACCCTCAGATTAAAACGAAATAAATAGAAGATACGCTCTTTCAAACGTTTTATTACAAGAAAACATTGGAAATACCTAAATGTAACTGACTGGTTTTGAAGTCCAGTGTAACAGTATACAATGTAAGTGCAGTTTAATGGTTGCAAAAGCTTATTAATGAGTTTCACCAAAATAATTAGCCCATGCCTTTATCACAGCAGCATGGTATCCTGTCATCCAGTTATTTTTGGAAATAACTTGTGCCCTAACCCTCCCAGCACCTTTTCATAACAGTTTCAAACTTGTCCGGCTCGTCCCATTCACCTCAATGGGAGAAAAATATGGAGTTGGAGAGGCTAAGACATAATTCTCAAAACGTTTTGATTTCTTTGGACTGGAAATAATTCTTCGTTTTAATTTTAGAATGCTTGGGATCATTTGTCAAATAATACCAGAGGAACTGTGTGATGAATGAGAGGGTGTGCCCAAATGCCTGACCTGTAGGGTGTGTGTGTGTGTGTGTGTGTGTGTATTTCTATTACTTAGTTGGTAAATAAACTCAAGAAAGTATAATTAAAAAATAAAGGAAAGGTGTTGTTTTCTTTCCCCCTCAGCACACACTCTTCACTGCCATCCACAAACACTACTCCCTGGAAGAGTGGAAGACGTTTGCATCCAATCATCCAGATTGCTTAGAGGTAACATAGAAAAATACGACTGAAGCTTTAGCCTGAACTAAAAGACAAAGTATAGGCATGTTCATCACTGTGCCTTGAAATTCCAAACATTTTGGGCCATGTCTGCGATTTACATGCAGTTTAAAAGATCTTGTCTTCTAGATTAAGGCCGTCTCTGGTTTTGTTGTTTGAAGGGCTTAATTGTCCCCTTCAGTGGAAAGGCGAGATGAAATCTCTGTGTACTGGAGAATGAAGAGGCCAACCAGGCTGACGCCTTTATGACCAAGAATAACACTCATCTAACACTGCATAACATCAATATCTGTCCTGCTCAAATATTCTTGCAGTGAATTTATTGTTCTACAAAATAGAACCACTTAACACCGCTCATAAACCAACAAAACAAAAATATACTTTACTTGACTTTGCTTACCTAATACCTCCTGCATCTGATTTAATTCTGCTCTGATTTAAATGTTGCCAATCAGGCTGTTTTTGGATTATGGGACCAGATTTAATATACTGATATCTCTCAGCTGCACTGTCACATCTTTCCTTATTCCATATCATTAATGGAAAATGGACAAAAACGTATAACAATGTTGGTGTTTCCTCTTCCTGATATTGGAAGCCCTTTGCTCTGCACCTTTTTGCTTTTATCTTGACACACCTGGTCCAGCTTAGCTCATTACCAGACCCTACCTGAATTGATGTGTGTTATAGTGGAAAACACACCAAATAGCGGTAACTCCCGAACAAGGGTCGAGGGGCTGTGAAACACTGTCCTGGACTACTAATGTTAACTCTCTAAAGTACCAGTTCTCAGTGTCAGTCAAGGGGAGTTCATAGTTTCAACTATTTCCTACAAGAACACGCCCCATAACCTGATTTTCAAGTCAGGTTTATGGACTAGGATTTCTGTAAAGCTGCTTTGTGACAGCATCTGTTATGAACGTTGCTTTACAGTTACATTTCAAGTCAAGTCAAGTAGGTTTTATTTGTCATTTCTGCCATGTACACACAGTACACGTTCCTCCAAACCATGGTGCAACACAAGAACAGAACAGAACACAAGACAAAGTGTGAAAACCGGACAAAGAGCTCAAAAAAGAATACAAATGCAACTTGACAAGACAATGTTCAGTATTATTTAAACAGCTACATTGAGAGTAAATACAGTATTTGACCGGTACTGTATTTTAGCAGCACAGATGTGCAAATTTGCAGAATAGAAGTCACATGTGCAAAAACAGCAATAAATATGTGCAATTTTAGCCTTGAATCATTTGACTTGAATTGACCTGACTTGGATGCACTGCCAGAAGATGCACTAATTGACTGCTGACATTTATACATGACATAGATTTTATTCAGTTTAAATCATTTTAATTCCTATTTGGATTTAATTGATCTGGAATATCTAAAAGCAGCACAAACCATTTCTAATATGACTTCATGGTACATAAATATCTGACAATATGTGTACTACGCTATGCTTTGGCCATGTGTTCATTCATATTTTTCCACATAGTAGACAATAAATAGAGAGTATCTGTGACCTTATGGAAGGGAGAAGTAATTATTCGGGTGTTTTTTTAGACTGCCATTTTTCACTTCAACACTTATAAATCGAGAGTTAACTCTAAAGCATCTTAACTCTTGTCCTTAGCATGTTGCAGCCAGTTCGGGCAGTGGCAAGGCTGACCTGGACAAACTGTGCAGCATTCTGGAAGCCATTCCACTCATTAAATACATCTGCCTTGATGTGGCCAATGGATACTCCGAGCACTTTGTGGAGTTTGTCAGAACAGTTAGGGAGAAGTTCCCGAACCACACCATCATGGTGAGACAGCCAAGTGAATCCTTTCTCAAGCATAAAAAGCAGGTATCATCTGTTGCTTTGATTCACTGTAAACCTGTGATTAATGATTCTTCTGATGGACCAAACAGGCTGGAAACGTGGTGACAGGCGAGATGGTGGAGGAGCTCATTCTAACTGGAGCTGACATCATAAAAGTGGGCATTGGGCCAGGTGCGCACCATATGTCTCTGTACGTTCAAAGCAAGATAAAAAGCACTAGACCTGTTCTTCCTGCTCCACACAGACTGCAGCTAAGCAATTATCTGAATCAGCCTGAATGCTTAACAAAGGTGGTGGCCCTGGTTGGAGTCCAGCCCAGTTTGGTCATTTCCTGCTCTTAACACACCCACTAAATCTGAGAGTTAAATAAGGTGTGTTTGAGTAGGGAAATCACCTGATTTATTATTATTACCTTAAATAATATTATTGATGATGATTCATTATAATCAGATCAATCAGTTATGAGGACTTAAACTGATTGCCCACATATGAGAGTTTAATGGGGTAATGTAAAGAATATAACCCCCTAAAACGCTGTGTTTGCAGGTTCTGTGTGCACCACCCGCATCAAGACTGGAGTGGGTTACCCACAGTTAAGTGCTGTTATTGAGTGTGCAGATTCTGCTCATGGACTTAAAGGACACATCATCTCCGTGAGTGCTTAAAGTCTTCTCTCTTATACAGCTGAAAGTGGCTTTGTACCATTAACTTGCACTTATATTACTTAACCACAAGAGGGCAGCATCTACCTGTCTTCTATCTTTATAGGCCCGTAGACTAACTCATAAAATTAACGAATTAAGGCCATTAAAATGATTGCGTTTCTGGAATGTTGGGCTTATAAAATTTACCAAAGTACAAAACCAATGCTCTCAGTTATCTTGAAGCCTGCATTTTTGTCCATTATTACTGAATTTTGTCCATATTTTGCTCCTTTCACGTTATCCTAGCTCCAGTGCAAAACCAAAACAGCGGACTTTGTTTACTATTACTTCTGATTGTACATCTCTGTATAACAAGTTACTCCTTTTGCTCTAGGATGGAGGCTGCAGCTGTCCAGGAGATGTTGCAAAAGCCTTTGGTATGTTATGCTCGTATATGCATTTGTTTGTAGTAAAGTTGGTAAGAGAAATCACCATAAAACCTGTTGATTTTGGGCCTGCAGGCGCAGGAGCAGACTTTGTCATGCTGGGAGGCATGCTGGCGGGGCATGACCAGTGCGCTGGTGACGTCATCGAGAAGGATGGAAAGAAGTTCAAGCTGTTCTATGGGATGAGTTCAGACACAGCCATGAAGAAATATGTCGGTGGTGTGGCAGAGTACAGGTGAGATGTATGACTGGTCATCATAAATAGGCCACATCCCCGAGGAGCTGGCCTGTTTTCTTGCCCACATCTTTTACTCTTTACTCTTATTTGTGTGGGTTTATTAATATATTCTGGAATATCCATGACTATATTCCAGAATATTGTTACTATGCCTTTAAGACTGGTACGGGCAGTTGACCTCTGGCCTGATTGGCCTGTCACAGGGGCAAAATGGCTTATGGAAATGGAAAGAAATCTTCAGTTTGTCAGAAAAAAACAAACTTGAAACACTCTTAACAAACATTTTGGAAGCTGGAGTGATTCATTTGCTTCTCAACAGTGCACTGTTTAACTGTATTCCCCATATCATCTGCTTTGCAGCAGACTGTCTGCAGTAACACTCCTTGTTATGTACATGTGAATGTGCATGTATTATGTAAATGACTGATGAATGTAAACTAGTTTGTTTTGCAGCTTAGTTTCCATGTGTTGTGCAGTAAAAAGCAAGGGATTTAGATGTGTTCTATGTACTTTAAGATGGGATATTTGATTGGATCTTGTCTGATGGCATCCTGACTGTGTGTGCAGGGCATCTGAGGGCAGGACGGTGCAGGTGCCCTATAAGGGCGATGTGGAGAACACCATCCGAGATGTCCTGGGTGGTGTGCGCTCCACCTGCACTTACGTAGGCGCAGCCAAACTGAAGGAGCTCAGTCGCAGGACCACCTTCATCAGAGTCACACAGCAATCCAGCCAGATGTTCACCTAGACCTACCCAGCTGTACATCCAGATCACACATCCATACTGTACTGTACACAACACCCTTCAGGGTAACATGCTGACAAATGATCGGTCGCATTCACAAACCCAACCAACGTCTGTAGCTGTCAGTAAAAACACTGGAGCCGTAGAGTGATTGATAAATGTTGCCTTGACCTTGTAAGAAAAGGAAAACAACTCAGACATACACATATAGCCTATAGTACCTCACTGTGTCAGCAAGGAGGTGCATGTTTCTTGGAAACGGGGATTTTTCATTGACAGATTTTCTATGCATGCGCACACACACAGACACACACACATATAATACCACAGATTCCTTCTGTTTTGCTCAGGACCAGTGCTGTACGATGCTATACGTTTTCTTGTGAAAGCAGCCAATTTACAGCATGATTCAGCCTGTTGTTAATTTAAGCCGTTAAGCTCTCCCAGCACTGTGTGTGTGCGTGATGGCAAAGAAGACGAATAGGGCCTCATCAAACAAGCCCTTGGGGAATACCATGCTTGGAGAATTCATTCACTGAAACTATGCAACAGTGTTAGCAGTGAAAGGATACGAGGCTTAAGAGGAATAAAGGTAATGTTCATTTTCTTTATACAGCAGCGATGACAGCTTCTGAGTGTGTGCTAGCACCTTACGTTTTGACATATGATGTAACTTTCGACTTGATTTGACCAGAGGCTGGTGCACAGCATACTGTACTAGTTCTGTTGGCCTGCTTTCTTTGTGAATGTACCCTGGGTGTGGTGGGCCGTAGCTGCAGACCAGAGGAATGTGAAAGACTGCGCTGCACAATGTGCTGGGTTTGTGCAGCTCAAATCAGGAAATATGTACTTTTGTCAAAGTGGGGTGACACTAACTGTTGGAGTAATAAAGATTATATCAGTGATGACTTTGTAAGTACAATGTATTCACTCTTTAGGAAAGATTTTTGTACTGAATTTAAAAAGCAAAAGAACAGTTTGACCACGTTTCACACGAGTTTTGTGATCTTCCTGCTCCAACAGACCCAATGAACTTGGTAGCTGAAGGGAACCAGGTTTGTTTATGCAAGAAAATCACTAAACTTTAAGAGACACTGGCTCTTCAGACCCACAGCTGAAAAACTTTGATTTCAGTATAGTCTGATTTCTTATAATCAGACCATAATCAGCTCATAACCAACATTTTCCTCAAGGTCCACTTACTACTTTTTTTCTGGTCTACACTCAAGCAGTCATAATCCCTTTTTTACATGACCACTTTCCAACCTCTCTCTATTGCTTAGAATTTACCTGGCTGTTTCTGCTTTTAAGACTGATTTAATATAAATGATCGCCTGCTCTGATTCATGCTTCATAAAGCAGTCAGAGATGAAAGCCTCCTTATAGCTTCAGTCTGAATGGGCTGAGCTGAGAATTGCAGGCTAAACAGGCAGATATTTGTAAAATTGTCCGTTTTCATGACATCACAAAACAACAAATACAAAACAGATGGTTTTGCAGTTTAGTTCCCACATCTGAACTTGGGGATTGGATTGGGGGAAGAGTGTTACTTTTTGAAGCTTTAACAGTGTTTACATACTACACTGAACTCTTTGATATAAACCAAAGAGGGAAAATGTGGCTTGCATTACTGCTGCTGTACTAAATATTGTCCAGGGGCAGGCGATACTCAAGATTTATAACATCATATTCCCCATTATGTACAATGATGATATATCACAATATACAAAAACATTAGCATTTCTCTAATTATAATGATCGTTAGTATTATTATACCAGATACACTGTAAACAGATGACCAACACTGCTCCATTACTCAACCCATAGCCACTGGCTGCATTTACCCTTCTCCACCATGGTTGAAAATGCACTGTTTAGTGTTTAGGGAGGCGGTGAGTTATGCAGGTGCTCAGTGCATCTGTGCTAATTGTGTTAGGCCCTGCTCTCCACAGAGTGGTGTAGGTTTCGGTGTCTGAGATTAGATCCGATTAGGCCTTCCGACACTTTTTTTATGCCTGACGCTTATTTAAATGAATGAGCCAGATACTAATGGAAGCTGATACTCAAGAACTCAAGACAGTCACCTCATCTCACACCCACACTCCATTACCGCCTCCGTCAAGACCTGCCCAGGGAGTCACAGAGCTGTGTTCTTCTAATGGTGAGCATGGTGAACGCACCCCCTACTGCCACATTTTGGTGAGAAAGTATTGCCTAGCAACAAATCTGCATGTTCGAAGAACCAAGAAAGAGAAACAGGTCAAGAAACTCTGACCACCCGGATTATAAAAGTAAAACTGAAACTATATAGTAGTGTATTCTACTTGTTGACAATATTTTGGGTTATACTGATCACATTGTGGCTGCTGCTGGATCAAAACATTGTATCTCCAAAATGGCAATTTTATGAGAACAACTTTTAATGAAAGGTTTTTTTAGGTAATTTAAATGTGTCTGTTGGTAGTGGGTAGGACACTCGCCTCTAGAACAAGAGTTCATGGGTTCTAATCCTAACTTCAGTTCCTGAGCAAGACCCTTAACCCCAAGTTGCCCCCTATAGTTAGAGAATGGAAAAAAACAATAAAAATGAAGGTACAGTCATATACAAAAGTTAATTTAAGTAAAATAAGGGAACACATCCTCTATAGAGAACAAACTAATCGAACAAAATACAAAACATTATTTTTGCACAGGCCACATTCAATGTACAACTAACATGCTAAATTCAGCAAATAAAGAGTAATTGTGCAATCAAATGCACAGAAGTGTGCTCTCTGGAAAGGATGTATTTAGTTTTACTGAGTATCAAATAAAAACCTTTGTTTTTTAACCACCAGAGCAGTGTTCATTCACAAACACCAAGTCCACAGTTGGCTATTGGCACTGTAATTTTATTAGTACGTGTATACTGAAACAATAAACTTGTACTGGTATACAGACGATTTCTTTTTTTTTTAAAACAAATTTGTTCACAACCTGAATCAAATATTGTTTTTGTTATTCAGAATAATGAAATAAGTTCTAACTAGAAAACCGGCAAGCACCATCAAAGAAAGGGACCATAAAATCCAAGAAAATGGACGTGAGTGTATCCTACAAATAGACACACCACAATTAGAAAATAGAATTTCAATCCTTGAATTTTTATATTAGTTTCCATTTTTAAAAAAAGCTAGTGCAAGTACAATATTTTACACAACTTACAGAGTATGCACGCATATGGAAACAAAACAAAACAAAAATAATCTCCTTTCACAATAGAAGTTCCTACTTAGGCCTTTATGAATTTATATATGGTTTCTTCTTGTAAGTAAGGTGCAAAACTGTACTCCACCTCCCAGGACTGCTTCTTGCTACTGGCCTGAATCCTCTGTGTCAACCCCAAGAGTATTGCATCTTGGAACTGGACGTGACATTCATTGAATTTTACATTTAACAGTCTTATTCATCACGCTATCTTAAGCACAATGAGACCAGTAACTCCAAAGCTCTGAAACCATATCATCACGTACAATTCTCTCTGCACAATACGGCCAACTCCACCTATCCAGCCATTGTTCTCAGACAGCAGCCTACGTCCTGTCGAGTGGTTCTACGATCACGGTCCTTTCCATACAGTGCCAATTGAAAGAAACTACAAACAACCTACATTCTCCTTCCAGTGGAAGACATTAAATCTCTTGATGACCACAACGCCCTGCAGCACCCAGTTTCCAGCATGTCTAACACTACTACTACAGCTCTAGAGACCACTCTTTCCTGTGGAATGACCAAAGGCTTCCTGTGTCCCTACGCAACCTCTCACTCACTGTCTCAAGTTTGAACAAAAGGGAATACTGAAAGAATCAAAAGAACTAGAGATGGCAGGAAAAGCGTGCACATAAAAAAAAAAATCACTAAACACCCTCCCCATCAATCATCAGGTAAAGAGAAGTATGGTGTCATTTTGCACTGGAGGGCCACTAGGTGGAGCTTTTCAAAGTGTCAGCACTAAAGATCTGCTGACGTAGGCCGCAGTCTCCACTAAAAGCATTTCCCGTCTCACTCTTGGGGGAAGAAAAAGTGTACATCCTCCAGTCATTCATTTTTCATAATATTATATAATATATAGAGTTTTTGTACTGACTTCACTTCAGAGACAAAAATGGATGGTACGTTTTGTGAAATACAGATTTACATTGATGTCATATTGAGCATTCATTGGCAACATACTCAGTGGTACAAAATGGTCATATTTTATATTTTTGATGTCAAAGATTTGTCTCAACAGCATAATAAAACATTTTCTGAAGGATAAATACATACACCAGCCGAGAGGTCGTCGATTGCTATTTACGAGGATGACACTGGGTGTGAGAACAGTTTTGTACACGAGTCAGACGTGGCCCTTGGGTCCAACCAGCGATCTTCAACTAGTCCTTGGTTTCAGTTCTTGATGGGTAACCAAGGTAAGGATGTCTAGTTGGACCTGAAATGGGCAACAACCCTTAGTGTCCCACAGAAGAGGGGATCAGAAGTCTCTTTCCATAAGGGTTTTCTTTTTCTTTTTTCCCCCTACGGTGTGGCCAGGACAAAGACAAGACAGCTGGGCAAGAGGGTTGAGAAGGCAGGGCTGGGGAAAGAGAACAGAACGGCCCCTATCTCTGAGTGAGTGTTTGTCAGTTTACCAGCTCAATCAGGACTGGGCATCTCACTGCAACATGATGTGTGTGTTCCTCCACCCTCAAAGGAGTGCACAAGGTTTTACTATCCAGCATCAACACAGCTGAATAATCATAATCATCATAATAATAATAATAGCAATAAGAACTGATCATAATAAACAATCTACCCATATTAAGAAGCCCACACACACTGTATAGGGTCAAACAAAAACCATAACGTGGGCTTGTAGAAGTTTCTCAGCCTGAGATTATTAAAAATCCAGCGGTTTGTACATTGACACGATGTCAAACAACAGTCAAGTTGAACAGAGGACTCCTGATTGATTTCAGTTCAAACAAATGGAAAAAAAGGTGTCAAAATGATTTCGCAAAATAAATTTTCTTGATGAACCAGAAAAAACAGGAAAGAAAAAAAAAATACATGCTTTTAAATTTTTTAAAATGCTAAAATTCGCACCGACATTCTTTTCGTCATTTTGTGCCAGTAAAACAAACAAGTAAAACAAGGAACTTAGTGGTGCTCCTCTGCCACTCAGACTCCTCACACATTGGCTGAACGTTCTTCATCACATCCCCCACCACAAGCTCAGAGTGCTACACAGATGACCAAAGCAAGACAAAAAAGAAACTAAAAAAGATCCTAACACACCGGTTTTGACGCAGAACCCATGTGACCTAAAGAGAAGCTAAATCTTTGTTGAAGCACAAACATGTGCAACATACATGTTGTTTTCTGGTTCCTAGAGGACCATGTGAACTTCAAAATGGACTGTCTGGCCCTGACCGCTCCACTCGTTGGACCCAGGAACGAGCAGAGGGTCAGGCGGCCTCGCATGGAGAGGAGAGAAACTCTACCACTCTTTTTCACACTCTTCTTTCTCGCTCTGTTTCTCTCCCTGACGCTCACTACTGAATGAATGTTACACCTTGGAAAGCCCTTGGCGCTGCAACCAAGCCTTTCCTTGGATTCGAAAGTGCTGAAACAGTATTATAAAGTCTACTCTATAAATGACAAAAAATGTGCATTTTATTTTCTGCTAGTTTTTTCTTTACAAAAGTGGTCCCCACTTTAAAGAGGTTTTTTTTAATTATGCGTTTCTCAGTCTGGATCACTCGTACAGGTGAGGATCAGGGCTTATGACATCACGGACGACAAGAAAGCAACACTAACAGACAGACAGACACAGACAGACAGACAGATTCACATAGACATAAATACAGTCTCTAATCGCAGACAGCAAAGACACACATAAACGCAGACGAGAGAGAAGGTCAGGAAGGCCTCGCGGGGGTGGCCTAAGCACTGGAGCAATGAAACAACAGTTTTCACACACAAACACACACACACACCCATTAGCATCTATGCTTATGACATTTAGAACTAGACTGTCACACACGCTTTGCACACACGCTTATTCAGACACATTCCTCATCCCTGAGTAAAGTGCGAGGAAAGATTAAAAAACAAAGCGAAAAAAATCAAACCATGGTCTCCAAACGGCAAAACCCACCCACAGGCCAAAAAAAGGTGAAATGTAAATGTATTGAGAAATAAGAGAGGAAATGTGCAAAACTGGACAGATATAATGTAATAGCTGAGGGGTCAGCATCTCTAACAGGTGATAAAACTACAGTCCCTGATCTGTGTGAACCGATATAGAGGCAAACAGTACTGATCAATCACACACACATCACATGTGTAACCAATGCCTAATGCTACATATGTTCTGCACTTGGGTTTTCGTTTTTTCTTTTTCAGGTGTTAAGAGGTGACTTTTTATGGGAGTCCTGCTCTATTTCGACTTTCACATTTGTATGAATATTCTCTAAATATTACTGGGAATGTTCACATTTCTTTTGTTTGGCTTTCAGTGAAATTGACTTTAGGTCAGCCAATAAGAGTCAAGGGCAATCAATGCACTCCTAAAAATAAATATCTCAAAAAGGGTTCTTTGGAGCCACACCATAAAATAAACACTCTTGCTTCCGATGAAGAAGCTTTCAAAGAACATTTAAATATCCTTTTCGCTAAAAGAGTCACTCGGACTGGGCAAAAGTGTAGAATCTCATTGGCAGAGATGCACAAGAGCGAAGAAGCTTTTCAGAATCTCCACAAAGACTCTTTAGAAAGGTGCTACAACAACGTATAGAGTGCCATAGAAGAACCATTTTAGTTTCTTAAAGAACCACTTTTGTAAATTAGATAACAGAGTGAAGAACTTTAAACTAATATATATAGAATATATAAAGACCAATATTCTTCCAAGAATCGTTATATTATTTAACCTTTATAAAGGTTCCTCACACACAGACATCTTAATTACAAAAACAGTTCTTGAAAGATTCTTAAAGTTACCAAGATGTGTCCTCCATGGAATCATAAAAATAATCAATTCTGGCAGCTTTATTTTTTAGATTTTATAATTGAAATAATTTAAATGATAAATAAAAGAATCTACGCTAATTAAATATAACACTTTACTTTGAGGGTCCACTGGAGATGTCTTGTAAGTGCTTGCCTTGGCTTATAATGACATTCAAATGCAAGTGAGCTTTAAGCTGAATGTAACATATTCTATTACATGCAAACCTAAACAATATTTTCAGTTTAGAACATAAATATTACCCTAAACAAAACCTTAAGCGTAATGTTAATTATTTCCCCAGTTTCAACAGGTTTGAGGATCAAAGAGAGGTCTGGCCAGATAAAGTGTGACCAAGGGAGCAAGAACCATTTATGATCCTTTATTTTTAAGAGTGCAGCTGCATAACTATTCAAGTATGACGGAGTTATTTTATGCAAAAAAAAAATAATAGAAAGCAGGGTTTAGACTGCTTTATAAGAATAATTGGGGGGATTAATGTAATGGGAGAATATATGCTATGAACCACACATGGCACATTTACAGGGGAATTAGAGTTCAAGAGTTGCACATTTCTTGCAAAAGATATCAAAGCAAAACATGAAAACATGATTTCAGTGGATTCTGTGATTCCACCAATGTTTGAATAATGACTACATATTTTATTCTATTGTCTCAAGCAAAAATTTGAGCACCTCTGTGCAAAGGAAATTTTTTGCTAATTTTCTCAGTGAAAATAAGTACACATCCTTTACAGAGAACACACTTACTGCACAATCATTGTTTATTTTCCTCAATGTGTAAATGTTATAGCACAGTTTGTTTTATGCCTATTCCCAAAATCTTATAATCAGCAAATAAATAGAAAAATGTCACATTTAAGTGTGCTCAAGAGGATGTGCACTTATTTTGTTTATTAAATCAACAAAACCTGCTGAGACTGAATATGACTGCATATTGAGCTATCGGTAGTAAATCTCTCTGTATGCTATTGGTGGCTGTGGGCAGTAAATGAATAAATTTGCTTCTGTATAAGCTATTCCCACTTTACCTTTTACAAGGACAGACTCACATCTATCACAGCCCAACACACACACACATGCACATATTTTCCATTACTACACATACCAAGATACAAACAGATGATCTTTTCTCCTCCCTTGGGTGCCAGTAACCTTCCTAGCCAATGAAGAAGTTGTGAGTGATTGTAAAGCATGCATCAACATAACTACGCAAGTGCTTCTTCAAGTCATCCTGAAAAAGGCCTTCTGTTCCATGTTTGCTCTCAAAACACACAGACAGATGCACACATTCCACCCAAAACCAGGACATTAGGAGCGAGGAAACAATACTGATCAATACTGATTTATGGCTCCAAAATGAAAAATATGAGAGAGAGAGAGAGAGAGAGAGAGAGAGAGAGAGAGAGAGAGAGAGAGAGAGAGAGAGAGAACGTGCTGGGGGCAGTTGCACATACAGGCCGAGCCATAAAAGGTAGCTGGCGGTTGTGGCAGGTAAACAGGTGTGAGGCGTTAATGGTTTTGCATGGGTGTACCTGAACAGGGTCTAGAGGTCTCTAGCAATAGAGGGCTGAGTTGGGGGGACAGACACTGTCACTGCATATACACTGTACATTTCTCCCTGAAGATATGGTGGGCTGGCCGTGCAAACTGCGACAACTTAGGAGCAGAACGCCAGGACTGTTAGCTTAAATAGTGGAGCTCAAAATAAGCTTCTGCCATAAATATTTGTTTTTTTTTTCTTTTTGGTTTGAATATTGGAGACTAGGGTTATTGCTTATGCCATTATTTGGAATGCTTCTTATGTATACCTGTAGACAACCTATGTAACCAGGAAGAGAGAAAATAAATGCTAAATGAAAGGCCAAAACAGCACACAAACAGTGCCACATAAATCTAGGTTAAGCACAGAGAATGAAAAGGCATGGCAAAAGATAAGGGCTGATTAAACAGTGCTTAAATGAAATGGAGAGGAAGAACAAAAACAATGCAATTCTACATTTTGGCCCAGAAGCGAACATTTCACAACCACATCAGCTTATTTAAAGCTGTTTTCCTGTCTCAGAATACCCCTGCCGTCCCAAAATACCAGGCATTTGGATTCAGCACTCTCACACCATATACACACTCAATCTTCAAAGAAGGTATGAAATAAGAAAAAAAGAAAAAGAAAAAAAAAAGAAAAAAAAAATGCACGTTGTGATGTTGATCTGAGAAACCCTGTTTTATTATTAAAAAAATAAAGCATTTTCAAATTGAATCTCCACAATTCACCCACCCACCACCATCCATCAGGCCATTCAAACATCCATTCCATTATCCATCCATCCATCTATCCATTCATCCATCCATCCACTCATGCATTCATCCATCATCATCATCATCATCATCATCGCCTGCCGTCACCACGTCACCCATTCACAAACACCCGAACAAAGCTGTCGGCCAGAGATCTCAACAAGTGTGCAGACTTTAGGCCGTGGCTCCTCCTTACCTGCTCTGAGTGTACTTGTGTGTGTGTGTGTGTGTGTGTGTGTGTGTGTGTATTTGACAGGCTTCTTAAACATCTGACAGCAGGGGTGTGTGGGGTGCTAAGTAAGCAAATGAGTAAGAAGGAAGCCACATCAGACCGGTAAGCCAAGCCAACTTGTTAAGTAACTGCTACATTTCAGTAAAATGGGTTTTCAGCCATGGCTGAAAACAAAATAATAAAAAAGTCATGTTACTACCTCTCCAGATGTGCAAACTGCAAGATTCTTTTAAGTAGAACTTTAAACAGAAACACTGGACAAAAAATTCTATATATATAATATGTGTGATATTATATATACATACAAAAACACACACACACAGACATGTACACACACACACACACACACACACACATACACACACACACACAGATCATTACATGTGTGTTTTCGTATCTGTTTGCACTAAGGCGTCTGTTCAGTGTCTTGAGAGATGGACTGCCTACAGTAATTTAGATACAGTATATGCATTTCTATACATATTAATGTACAAAAAAGTCATATAAGGACACATTGACATGACTGAAGTAAATGTGTGCTTGTGTGTACGTGTGTATGCATTTATGCATACAAATACACTCGCATTCACATCCACATTCTTACGATACAAACATGTGTACAGGACACCCTTAAACCCCACTAAAATATCTGTGTCCAGAGTTTCTCACATGCGCTTTCGCTTTCTCTCTCTCATAGTCTTTCTCATTTTCTCCCTCTTTCTCTCTTTTCTCTTGGCATTTTTGGACAGTTTCATTACCTCCAAAGGCCTACTCCCACCTGAGATCGCACTCATACACTTTGATTTTGAAGATTAAAATGGCAGTTGGCTCATGAGCTGTGCCCATGCTACACTTTGGATGCCTGTTGCTGCTTTGGCCCTCCCAGCTCGCTGTTTACTGAGGAAGCGGAGCTCGTACAGGCCGGAGCAGCAGCACACATCCTTTAAAGCAGTCCGTCTGAGGATGAATGCTCTATCCTCTGTCTCTCTGATTTTCTGCTTTCTACTCTTGCCCCTCATCACCATTCACATTCATTGCTTTTACAGACCAAGGGGCATGCCCACTTTATCAGAGAGGGCCATACTCCCCTTACTTCTCCTGCCACACCAATACAACATATTGTACAGTACTGTGTTCATGTTCAGAGATCAACGGAAGATTATGAAGATGATAATAATAATAATAATAATAATAATAATAATAATAATAATAACAGGACTAATTGATTAAAATAACTACTAGCTAGTGAGTGTGACAGGTGCGTAAAAGTGCTTCATCCACCTGTCATCCACCTTTCCCTCCCTTCTCAGACGACTTTCTCTCAAATTATGAACTTTCTTTCATTAAAATGAAAAGGAAAAAAAATTTTGAGGTTGCACCAAACAACTCTCTTTTCCCTCTACACATGACTACAGTCAACCTTTCGAGACACATCCTCACATGTGCAGCCTTATGAAAAAGTTGGAACACCCCCAGATAAATGATTTCATTCAAGTTTAAAGTAGTAGACCAACTTAAATATGAAATTTCACTGCAGATTTTAAGGTTCAATATACAAGGGAATGAACATAAAAAACTTGCTACATGTTGTGTTCAGTTTTTTTCCCATTCATTTAAATTTGGAAACTTTTAAAGTAAGTATGTGTCATAGTGTATTAAAATTGTTTCTCTGTGGAGGACTTACTTATAAATCAACTAACATGTAATTTGACCAGGGGCACCAAAACTTCTGCATAAGACTATATATATATAGATTTGTGTTTATAGGACCGACTCCTGATTGCAAGGTTTACACATTCACATTCAAAAAAGAAAAAAAGAAAAAAAGAACAAAAATCTACCCATCAGGTCAGATAGGAGGGTTTAAACTGAGACGGAAAACAATAAGAAGCAAAACTACAAAATAATAAAATGAAAGAAAAAAAAAACGTTTTGACAACTGAAGCTGTCTCTGAGTCTATTAGTATACTTCCCTCTTTCCTAAGGAGCAACTGGCACTGCTTGATGACATGTCTCACCTCTCAACTTTTCTGACTCTGCTGGATTACAACACCTGGCCTGTTATGTAACTTAGTATTCAGGCATCCCTCTATTTTTCAAAATAAAAGCTAACACTATCCATGCTGAACCAACAGCACTTGATGATATCCCTCAGATCTCTTTATGATGGGCTTCAGATTGTTTTTGTCTATGTCTAAATATCAGATGAGACTGCTTGAGCAGGATGGCTGACATCATGTTAACCCCCACTGTCAGTGAAGGAGTGATTTCCGTCCTGCCTCCCTGAGCAAAGTCACCCATGCCAAACCTCCATCCCCTCTTCTTCTTAAATATGGATGGAGTCAGGGCTAATGCACTATGTGCATGAAGGCATTTCGCATTTAGTGCTACTTCAGCGTGGCATCCTTCAAACCATCCCTCTCGTGTTATGACAGGTCGAAGAAGGTCGACAGATGTAGAGCTGAAAAGGTTGTGAGATATTATGTACCCTGGGGGGCATCATGCAGTGCTCAGGTGTCCTACATAAACCCTTCCTCAAACACCTTTGCCTTGCACTATACCGGCCCCACATTTGCCCAAACAAAATAAGGAGAAATTGCACCAATTGCCTGTATATATTCAATGCACCTATTAAAATGTTATTACTACCAATAAGGTGATAGGTATAGGCCTATACTGAGTTAATTTAGCCTACAGTACAGTAATCTGGATAGAAAAAAAATAAAATTAGACAAATCAAAATTGAAATTATATTTAAAAAAAATTCAAAGATCAGAAGAGTGAAGAACATTGTGAGGGTGATTTTTTTTTTTCATTCAATGCAATACCACAATCTGACAGTCCAATGGGCTTTTCACTTGCCAATATTTGATCTGCCTTCAATGCTGATTTTAACCTCCTGAGGGATGAAAGAAGGCTTGGGAAGAGTCAAGGGGGGCTCCTCCTCCGGCTTCTCCACTTTGCGGCCCTCTGGCGCTGACCACCTCCGCTTGCGACAGGGAGGTTTGCTGATGGACTCTGCCTCTGTGCATTGTGGGGTTTTGCTGATTCCAAACCTCAGTTCTCCGTTCTCCGTGCTAGCCTGAGTCACTGGCCCACCCTGACTGCCGCACTGCCCCAGTCCGTTCTCCTGCTCCTTGTGCCGGTTTCCCCCTTGCGTCCCACCTGAGGGTGCTTTGGGTGGTTTGAGGGGTGGCCCAAGGCCCGATGTGTCAGGGATCTGACCCTGACTCTTCTTCAGCGAGCCGTTCTTCAGGTTCTTGAGAGTAAGTGAAATGCAGACATCACCCACCGACAGTTTAGTGCACGGCAGCTCCAGTAGCTGGGTGGTCCGGTCTGGACAACAGGACGACCAGCCCTGACCGAACACAAAGAAAGGGTACTCCACTAGCACCTCCACACTGACCTGAGAAACAAAACAAAGGCAGGTTGATAAAGAAAGGGAGAGAGAGAGAGAGACAGACAGACAGAGACAGAGAGAAACAAAGAAAGTAAAAGAGAGAGAGGGAGGAAAAACATAGAAAGCACAAAATTTTGTTTACACAATGCCGAGACGAGGTGAATGAACTGCTTTGATAAAGGATGTCGTATTCAGCCACGAGTCTTGCTGCTGAGTGTGTGTGACAGACTTTCAGCTTGAGTAGGCGGCCCAAACTCGATTCATAGAAAAATGAAACAGATTTTTCACACAGCCCCCTCACTCTGGAACAGAAGGGAGTGGAACTAAGGGAATGACTCAATTCTGCCTTCGGATCCCACACAAACAGCACCAAACAAGGGTAGCATACGGTAATGGGCGGAAGAATGACTGTGGAACAGGCATCACACTTCCTTACTTCAGCACAGATGTAAGAGAACTAGCAGAAGAAAATGTTCACACCTCCAACACACGATAATAAGAATGAGCTCCATATGTCTGACCAAGCATTTTCTCACATTTTGAGCCCTCTTGGCTCACTGATTCAAGCCATTAATTGGTATAATTGGTATAATGTTACACCTGGGGCATTTTGGGTTAGCAACAAAAGCTTCGAGAACCTGAGAAACACAGATTTAACTAATACAATTTACAGTGACATTCACTACAAGTCCAAAGGTTTATAGCCAACTGGTCATCCAATATTTATTCCAAAAAGAGTATTATTATTAGAGAGGTATTTATGAACAGAGCACTTGAAGGTTTTACACTGAATGTTGAAACATTCCTTTGAGGACATTGTGTTTCAGAGAGGTCAAGTACTGATGCTGCATAATTAATTCTGGAATCCGACTACATCTGATCCCAAATGCACTGAATGAAGCTTCGCACTGGGCAGCTGCTCCAGCGCATTCTGTTCCATTGGCTTATATATTGAAATTATACAAATTGTGTGTGTATCCAGACACCCATAGGGGGACATATAAAATACCCTAAATATCAATCATTTATCACTATCAACACATTCAAACCTCTCAGGAAAGGAAGATGACTCTGTTTCCAGGGGATTCTTGTAACTAGGAATGCAGTTATGGTAACTTATCAGAAATGACAAGAAAACTAAATATTTGAATCTGATTATTACAGAACTTTATCAGCCAATACTACTACATAACAGTAAAGAATGAAAAAAATACTTGTGAAGACAGAACTGAACAGCCTACCTGTGAGCGATGCTCTCCCACGGCAAATTGGATGATGGCAAAGTTAGGCGTATGGCTGTTGTCGATGCGCTCTACAGTGCTGGAGTCAATCTTTAGCTCGCTGCTGATTTCAGCACTCTGGATGAAGTCCTCCGTCTTTAAGTCCTCCACACGCTTTAGTTCACCATCCGCAAGCTGGATGATCGAGCCCTTTGTGAAGTAGGGGGGCAACGAGGGGGCTGAAGGTGGAGGCGGAGTGGCCAGCAGGCTGGCTGGAGCTGGGATCATGGGCAGATGCAGCTGAGCCTGAACCATGGCCCCTGCAGGGTGGGGGTAAGGGCCCAAGGACTCAAAGGCTTCAACTTTAGGGGCTGCCGAGGTGACAAATGCATGGGGCAGTGCTGTGGGAAAGGCTGTGGCTGTGGATGTGGCAGTTGCCTCTGCACCACTTACTGGGATAATGACAGGCTGTGCCCCAGGGATGACCAGGTGTTGAGACAGGCTGGGGTGGTAGCTGATAGGTGGCTGCTGTCCTGTGCCAGCTATGTAACCAATAATGGGTTGAGTGGGGTAGAAGTTCGTAGAAGTGAGGCCCAAGGACAGCGGTTCAGTGGCATTGTGTGTAGTCTGGATCACTGTATGAGGTGATAATGTGGTAACTGCTGCCTTTAGACCATCTACAGGCAAAGGTGGGGGTGGAAAGGGAAGGGAAGTGCTTGATGAGGAGCAGGAGGGAGAGCGGGTTATCGGCTTTCCAGCACAGATGCCTCCTTTTTCGGGTGCATGGGGAGGAGGCAGTTTGTCTACAGTGCCCCCTGGATCAGCACTGCTGGAGGTGTGACTGTTGGGTACTAGCACAAGTGAGGTTCGCATGCCGGAGCTGCTGTCCTGCGCATATTCGGCTGGCAGCACCACATGCCGGGCCTCATAGCGCTGCTGGTGGTGGTGGATATGGTGCTGCTGGGTGAACGAGGTCCCTTTACCCTGCTTCCCTGCACTGGACTCAGAGAAACTGAAGCGTTGGCCCTTCTCCAGCTCGCCGTTCAGCAGTTCTCTGGACCTTACCTCCTCCTTCTTGGGCACAGGTGCTTCAGCATACTGCAGGAGGACCTGAGAGGGCCCACTCAGGGCCAGCGGGGGCTGCAGGTGCAGAGGGAGATGGGCATGGGGTGAAGGCGCACTTCGAGGGGCTGAGATTTGAACATACTGGGTAGAGTGGGGTGGGGGAGCACAGTCCGATAAAGGTGGGCCAAGAGGGCGGCCCAAGTGGTGGTGCTGATGCTGCTCAGATTTGGATGAAGGAGAGTTGATGGCGCTGGTGTAAGCCTCAGTGTGTCTCTGGGAGGTCGTGGCTGTGGTGGATGATGCTGGAGGAGGGGATATGAGGGGAGAGATGTAGCTAGTATATGGTGCACCATAAGGGGGACTAATGAAGTGCAGGTTGGGTGGTAGGGGTGTGTACTGGATGGTACCCCCATGCTGAGAGATGGGGGACGTGTACACAGCTGGGACGGTGGTCACTGCGGTCGTGCTGCGGGTGGACTGTGTGGAGCAGGGAGGTGAGAATTCAACTACTGGTTTGTAGTGAGGGCTTTCTGACTCTGCTGGCGTTCTGGTGCGCTGACTGCCACTCTCCTGCCCGCTAGCTACGCTGGCTAGCCAGGCCAGGTTCCCTGTGCGCTGGCTCTCGCTGGCCGGAGCCATCACCACTGGCCTCTCATCTGAGGGTAGGGTGCTGGCCAGGATCTCGCGCTTCTTTGGGGGCAGACACTCATTGCTCCGTTCCTGGTTGGATTTCATGGTGCTTGCGGCTGCTGGACTTTCTTTCTGTTTTTTTATTCCCTGCTTTTTTATCCCTCTGTTCCTTGCTCTCCTTCTCTCTGTTTGTATCTATGACAGAGTATGTCCTCTCTCTGGTCAGCTGCTGCTGTTGAAGGGGACTGGGGTGGGGATAGAAAGGAGAGCAGAGGCAGAAGGGGCTTTTCTACTCTTTTAGGGCTGGATGGATGCAGATCTCAGTCGAAAGCAACAGAACGCATGCCTGCCTTGAAAGAGCTGTGCTCGCGGTTCATGCGGAATCATTTCCCTCTGAAAGCACGGCTCCAGGACTGCAGTGGAAACCTACAGAACACACAAAAACAGAGTGTAACAAGCCATCAGAAAATGCATTAAACCTATTGAAGCAAGTGAAGATTTAATGTCATATTCATTATTTCTCACACATAGCTTACTGAATAAAGAACATTTTTAATTATAATCATACTTGTCCTTATAGCATGTTTTTGACACAAACAGTAGTGTAGACTAAAAGGGACATTCCAGAGTTTTATATGTAAATCATAATGTTATACAGATCACCATCCTACAGTTAATCGATTTGACATTATTTACTATCCTTTTAGCACTATTAATGTTGTCTGACTACTACAGCATGTACTGCATAAGTACATCACACATCCATTGGGAATTCCTCTCATCATGAAATCCAGAGTTGTGGGAGCTATTTGACTAAGCAGAGTAAGAAGAATGTTGTATATGAATATATATAAATATATGCATATTAAACAGCCCACCTTCATTTAACCATTCAAAACCTTTTGTAATACTTTAAAAGTCCCACCCAACTTCATTTTTCAGACTAAATATTTCATTTTGGCTAGAACGTACATTCAACACGGAATGTAAACAGAATGTAAATGCACATCACGTAATTGATGCTGTAATCATGCAATTACATTTAAATTTTCTAGCAGATGGTCGATAAAACTAGATTTGTAAGGCATTAAAGCAAAGGAATCTGTATTGCACAGTTTAAGACAAGCAGGGTGCTTGAACAGACATTTTGTTGAGGTATAGGGATGTCTGTGTGTGAGCAGCAATACATCTCCACCATCTGTACACACTGTGTGTGTGAAGTGTGAGAGTGGACCCCCTGTAGGGAGAGATGGAACACTCAGTGTGAGCATCATTAATAATGAACTTGCATTTCTGCACTCAAGACTGATTTAAAAACCAGTAAAAGATACGCCCTTAAACACTCACACACATTCTTGTTCATTTATTTATATATATATGTACACACACACACACACACACACACACACACACACACACACACACACACACACACTGACACACACCAGTGTGGGGTACTCATTGAGATCCACTATTCATAAACACTAATGGAATCATATGAAGACACATACATTATGTATTGATTGATACACATTCACACAGAAACCAGAAAAAGTATTGCTGCTTATTTGATGAGGGAAAATTCTGTTAGTGTTCTGTAGACACATGCAAATTAATCACAGGCTCAGCCAATGACTTTGGCTTTATTGCTCGTTTGATGGTCCTCTCTGAGCTGCATTGATTGCACCCACCCAGCTCTGTCCAATACTCATGGGGGGGCTTTTTTGCATTTCAAACAGGGATGTGATGATTTAAGAGGTGTCGCAGTGCAATAAGAGCCTGGGAGCACTGCTGGAGACGAGGAATGCACTCATTATGCTGATGCCTATTTAACTGTTCTCTTCATCTTTTGTGCGCTGTCCCATAGCCAAAGAGGGGAAATACCCATTCTCTCCATGTATGCGCTTACTCAGTACAGGCTTTACTGCCCTCTTCAGTCCCGATCACTCTTGGCTGGCTTGCTTTTGTCATGATTTATTCATCTGAAACAAACTTTTCTCACATTAGAGACCTCCAGTGGACAAAACAAAATTAAACAAAAAAAAAAGCGAAAAGCGAAGTTAACAATCTGAACTACACTGCCTTTTAACACCCGTACCACTTCAGGCTCCAAAGGAAGAGAATCATAGTGCAAATTCTCAAATTCTTCCTCTGTAGCACGAGTACAAAGACTCAACAATATGAAATAAATATGAAACAAATGTCCATGAAAGTCTGTTATGGGAGGAGAGAAACCATGGCCGAAATTAAACTCAATATTATGGTTAGAATACAACTGTGCTATAAACCTGAGACATAAGAAAACTGAAAATATGAATTCTCCCTCCTGCAAAAAACATTTTCATCTGTACTTGTAAAAGATGGCTGTGATTCATTCATTGGCTAACATGAAAACAAGGTGGGATAAAACATAAAAAAAACCAAAAAGGCATTTAGCACAATCCCTTAACACACAAATACATGTTAGGAAAGATGTCTAACATGTCTAACTTTGAGGAGCTTTGAGTAAATAGAAAACTCAATGTGCTCCGAGTAAACCTGTTACATGGTTCTGTAAGGCAAGCACTAGGAATTGTGGAAAAGGGGGCCAACTGAAAAAAAACCAAAAGGCTTCATCAGAAGTCTTCTTTTGGTCCTTCTTTTCTACTTTTCCAAGGTGTCCAGATCATTCCTCCCTCAAGCTTTTATATTTTTGCAGTGCTGTGTGCATCCGACAAAGGCACTCAAGCATGCTAATGAATAAATTACCATAATCAGCTTCATATAGAGTCTGTTCTTTTTAGATGACAACAGTCTCTTGTAGTTGTGGTAACACACTGCAGTGCAAGTCTTTGATCTGGGGTAAGTTATGAAAGATCAAATCTTTTTTTTAAATCCAGAAAGAACGAAAAGAGTGAAAAATCATGTTGATATGATTTATGAGTATCGACAAGCAACATTTTTTCTGGCTAAGCAATATATCATACAGGCAGGAGGTCTACTCGATGCTGGACACAATGACACTCTACACTACACAGTTTTGAGATTTTCCTCCACCCACATGGTAATTTTAGCTCATAAAGTTTTACTAATTAGCTGAGAAGTTATATCAGATGTATTAGAGCGAGGAAAGCATTAAATTGTGCTACAGAGCGCAGCCTTGGGACCAGATTTGAGAATCGCTCCAACCATCTCTGCACCAGAAAACGTTTGCCTTCGGAGCTAAATGCAAAGCAGTAAAGTTGGAGGAGGAGGATTTACAAAGAAAGGTAAGTATGTTCCTGCAGGCGTGACTATAGGCTGAGCTGTTTCTACAAAGCCTGGCATATAAGCAAGAAACTACAAAATCCTCAGCTTTTCTGAACTTCCACCAAGGACTAATAAGGTGTTACGTCTACCACAAGAACTCTTGCCATAACTTAAAGGAATAGGAGCAGAAATTGTCTTAAATTCTATGTGAGGTTGCTTCTGTGTTTATAATGACAGTTCAGCCAAGACATGTTTTAAGTACAAATGTTGCTGCTTTAGTTTAGAACTGGAGCTACAGAGGTAAAGTTGCTAACCATCTATAGAACTCAATAGTCACCAGAGAGCCCAAAGCAAAACTGTAAAAAAAAATACATCACCAAAGGTTCACTAGTTGTGGTTTGATGAGAATTAGAGAAGTTGTGATGATGTATTTTTACAGAAATTACTAGTCTTATTTGGGTGGCTATTGATTTCTAATGTTTGAAAAGATTCAGAGACCAAACATATCTGGGTCTATCAATATTTTTTTTTTTTTAAATAGTCAGTTAAACATGAAAAAGTTGACATAAGATCCAACTTGATTCTGATCTGAGTTCAAATAAATTATTTTTTGTTCAGCTGTAATAGTGGTGAAATGGAACCAAATGTTAGATTAACAATAAATCTAATCTGAACTTGCACACACTCACATTGTGTGATGCCTGCTGTAAGCTGGATATTTCCTCCTGTGAGTATAATAACTATTATGATCATATTTTGTGAAGTACTTATATTTTAATCAACTAATTTTTACTGGAAAATGTTGAATCAACGTTGGTTGGGAAAAGCTGCCACAACTATTTCCAATCAAAGAGATGGTCAGAGACAGGACCTAATATTCCAAGTCCTGCATTCTGTAAATGTAGCCCTGATTAAGACATTTCTCAAAGCAGAGTTGAAAAGACTACCAATTACAGAACCACTTTTGCATCAGCATGAGAGACCCCTCTGCACATAGCGCCTGAGAAAGGACTTTACTAAATGGCTAAATACCTTCCCCTACAGCGAGAAGCTGAATCGCTCTGAAATGGTTTCCTGGAGCTTTTACTTTTGGAGCACAGGGAGGACAGAGGAGGGGGAGGGATGGAAAAAAGAGCATGTTCTCCTGAACTGACTACAGCCTACACTGTTTTTTAATGAATGTCTGAAATGGCCAGAGGCCTGCAAGGATTAATGAAGCTGCTGCCAATAACTTGCATTTTGCACATACACACAAACATACACACAAGCACAAATGCGCCTCAGTCTGTTCCTCCATCCCAGCGGTATCCCGGGGAAAGCCAGCTCCTAATCTTCCACTGTTGCGGCCTCTCTGCTTTATCCCTCTGGATTAAGAGAAAGGCCCGAATCACGGCTCAGTCTGCTCTCCCAGCATAGAGACAGCAAAGCTCAGCGCGTACACACACGCATGCACACACGCACGCACGACACACACTAGAGCTCGAAGGGAAGGAGCAGAGCAGCCTCTACTGACCTACATTAGTGGGAACACCACTCAGCACACACAAACACACACACATTATACACCCCAGTATAAAACCAAGGGCATACACAGCAGTAAAGAGGCTTGTATATTTTGCATGCACATACTTGTGAAGCATACACATTCTCAAAGGACTGCAATGCCCTTGCTAATGTACTGTAAGTGAATAGAACAGTGTGTGTGTGTGTGTGTGTGTGTGTGTGTGTGTGTGAGAGAGAGAGAGAGAGAGAGAGAGAGAGAGTGAGTGTGAGAGAGAGAGAGACGTGCATAAGCTGGATCTTGCTGAGCACACATGCTCTACAAAGCATGGTCAGTATCAAATGACTTGAAATCTAAACGTATTGTCCTCAGTCAGGCCTAAGAATTACAGCCCAAGGTCTTTGAGCTAGAGCAGCAGTAAAGAATCTCTCTCCCCAGCACTCATCAAGAGCGTAATGCAGCACTGACATGACTGGTGGAAAACTATTAAAAACAAAAAAGAGCTTACTGTCAGCTCTTTCTTCAATAACCCACTTTACTCACAATGCTCATACTGTTATACTGTATTCGTGCAATTCCCACACGCATGTATTTTTAATATATAGCTTATTTGTGCTTGACAGTGCTTCCACAGCTGTCTGAGGACCCTTGGTTTTGCTACATTATGAAGTTGTAAGAAAACACAAATCTATCTATCTAGCTTCTGATATTCCTGATTTCTCATGCATACTGGTACATAATAAACAATCATGGGTTTTCTTAACAGCATAGTACTGCTTAGTCATATACTCATTACACGGCAACAGTTATTGATGCCAATTAAAAAGCAGCCAAAAAAAAAAACAAAGGGTTTAATATAGAACTACAGAATGAACCAGTTAACTGAAACACAGACATGATGAGGATATTAAACCATGCCAAATTCAACCACATCTCAAAGAAAGGCTGGTGAAGACTGCACAAAAAAACCTCTTTTCCAATTCGCTGTGCAAACAATGGATAATTACTGTTAAATATAGTAATATCTTATTTGACAAGGAGCTCCACATGTTTTCCCAGTATGCACCATTTCTTACAGCAATTTGCTGTATATGGAAGTGCAGGGTTTATGCTTTAAATTTCCATCAGATTTTTCCAGTGCAGCAGCATCACACTGTATTCAACAGCAAATCTATGCATAACTCATGCTGCTCTCACATTTAGACATAACACTACCAGGGTGATTTGGGCTACCACTATAATTACATTAATAATTTAGTAAGCCAGCAATACATTTAACAAATCATTTATTATATTATATTAAACATTTTATTTCATAAGCATGCAATCTGTAATCTAGTGAACTCTCACTACTGAATTCTAATGCAGTGCATTATCAAACATTTCTTGTCCCTCTGTAGCACATAATGGAGTCTTACAGTCAGATAGCACAACACATGGCCTTTCACTAAAATAAGTAATGTAGTGTAAGTAATTGCAGCAATCAACAGTTACCAAGCTGTAGCTGCACCACTGTCCCTTTAAGAGGTGGGCATGGACTTAGAGTACAATCACTGCTCTCGCTAGCTTTCTGATCGCCTCGAGTGCCAGTTCCCCACAAAACCCACCTCACTGCAGGAGCAGAGGAGCAGGAGCGGGTGGGGAGAGAAGGGCAAGCAGTGCAGAGAGAGGGAAAGGAAGAAAGAAAGATGAAAAGAGAGAGGAGAGTGAAAGAGAGGGTGAGAGAGAGAGAGTGAGAGAGAGAGAGAGAGGAGGGTTTCAGGGTGGCTGCATGACTTGCACTTTCCCTCCCCACCGGGAAGGAAAAGTGCCACAGCAAGTTAAGAAAAAGCAAGTGTTAAAGAGCAAGCAGAAGCCAGCGGAGCTGCTGACCAGGGTGGACGGTCCCGATGGGAGCCGCTGAAGAGCTGCTGACCATGCTGAGCAACAGGAGAGAAGTGCACGCAGCAGGGAAGGGGAAGACCAGCTGGGAGAAGTGTGTGAAGACTTACCGCAATGTCTCCAAAGCCTGCAGGTCCTTACAGGCCTCCTCTAAGCTTTCCTTTGTAGGTGTCCAGAGAGTGCCCAGAAAGGCCAGTGAAGTCTTTAAACCAACTCTTCTCCCCCACTGACGGGCAATTTTCCCCTCTTCTCTTTCTCTCTCTCCCCTCTCTCTCTCCCCTCCCTGCCGTGGCTAAGCGCAGCGTGTGGGACTCCACAGCTGGACCGTGTTCTGTCCAGTGTGCCCGAGTGTCACACACAGGCTGCCCAGAGCCGGAGCCCTGACCGCCCGTTGCCCGCCTGACCGCCTGCATGCAGCACTCAAACGTGTGTTATGCAAGGCCCTCACTCGCGCACACACACACACACTTTCCCACTCGCACACACACACACACACTCGCTCTCTCAGCTCCTCCCATGTCTCGCCTCACTGCCCTCCACCAACCTCATCAGGTATTCATTCAAAAAAACACACACGCCAGCTGGCACCGTGCCCAGACTCCACTCACAAGAGGAGAGAGAGAGAGAGAGAGGTAAGAAAGGAGGGTGGATAGACACTCGCAGATAGATGACTGAGGGTGGGGAGAGAGAGAAGATAGAGCGAGAGAGTGTGTGAGTGTTTGCGTGTGTGTGTAAGTGTACACTAAGCAAAGCAGTAAGGGAGGTGGAGCGAGAATGAGACGGAGGATAAAGAGAGCAAGCGAGATTAAAAAAGAGCGATAAAGAGAGGCTCTCTCTCTCTCTCACTCTCTCACACACACAAACACACAGAAAACACCTGGGAGAAAATGTTCCAAGGTCTTGTTAGTTTTTTCCCCCCTGCCTTATACATGGTTCAGCACTCACGCTATGCAATAAAACCCACACAGCTAAAGAGCACACGCGCACACACCAGAGGTTTCCTGGTGAGGTCACACAGTTTGAGCTGCACAGCTGCTGATATTTTTACTAATCAATCAGTCATTCAAAAGGTAGACCAGTCGTCATTACAAAAACAAAACAGTTTTCCATCCCGGACATCAATTTTTCTTTTTCTTTTTTTGATAGTTGCTTGCTAGGTTCCAGAGGCAGAGTTCTGAGGTGGGACATATGCCCCGCAAGAAAGCTTTTTCTATTTCATTTAGTCAAAGTTACACAGACATTTGTTGTAAATCACATGCTAAAATCATCACACATTTAAGAATTGTCCCTTTCACATTCAGCACTTTTATGGGTTTGGTGGGAAATGAGCTATTGTATAAAGACCAAAATGCTACTAGTAAGCACATGGGTGCTGGAACAATTAAACATTCATTTTGTTTTTTTCACTGTATTTAAGGCCTTGACATTGACAAGGTTATGCATTCTTCTAGTGTAGTGTTGCCCACAGCACAGACAACAGTGGTCTTTACCACTGTGGAGGTGTTAGGGACCCTGGAGTTTAGGGGGCTAAATAAATGAATAAACTGAATAAACACAGGGCTCTTGAAGGCCACCGTGAACTGACTGAATTCACAAAAACAAACTCAATTGAAGAAAAGTCTGATGAGAAGGAGGGGCTGGTTACTAGTTCACTAGACAGAGAGGTTGGACCAATGGCTGCAAGACACCCCAATCACAGCAATTAACTCTAGATGAGGTGATAACTGAAACAAAACCATTCACAATGCATGCATTTTACTCAAACCTCAGAAAGAAATGTCTTTTATTCTCAAAAAGCAATGAAATGGACACTAACCTTGGAGAAAAAAGGGGAATCTCTGTAATCACTATATATTACGTGTCTGGGTATCTAGGTACCAGCAGTGCCTTAGCTTGAAGGAAAAACTATAGCCTATCTACTCCAGCTTAATCATATATTAATAAATGAAAACCCTGCTGGAAGTTGCTCTAAATAAGCGCATCTGCTAAATACTCTAAATGTCCTTGTTGCACTTCCATTTGTTCTCCACCAGGGTGCGACGGCAGTCACCCTGCTCCAGCTCCATAGCTACAGGCATGTGATATGTTTCACTGACCTAGTTAGCAGAGCGCTTTTGATAAATATGTATTTCACACTGCAGTGAGGAGTGTGGCACGCATGGTTAGTGGGGACAGCAAGACAGATGAACAGACAGACACAGAAAGAGAGAGGTAAAGTACAAATAAACCACTGATCTCAGCTCAGCAGCTGCAGACAAGAACACACAGTGAGGAGATTAACCCTTTAAATACTAAGCATCTTGGCCCACTTTAACTTCCCACTCTAATAACAACATTTTAATAACTTCATAGCATTTACTCAATAATCCATAGTAGTTATTGTAAGTTATAATATTAATAACTGAGTGTTTACCATTTTAAGGGTTCAAGGTTGCTCCTAAAGACTTGTCCATACCTCTAAAAGGGTCCAAGCACAGACGGTTGGCAGAGTCTCCATCAACGTGCTATTACAAGGTTAATCAAAAGAAAAACGCGGACAGTGTGTGTGACTGAATGTGACACAGCAGTGCAAATGGGCCTGATGAGGTTAGGGCATCCCCACAAATGAATTCCCCTGGGCTTTGTCACGGAAAGTCTGAAAGGCCCAGAGCGTGCATGTTTGTGTGTGTGGGTGTGTCTCTTTAGGGAATGTCTCTTTTAGACTCAGGTCTCCAATACCTCTGAGCAGAGAGCAAGGAGCTCTGTCACCATATAAAGTGGTGGAGAAATGAAAGAGTAGGCCTATCTACAGAACAATCTCATGGATTTTTGACCCTTTTCAAATTTAGAGATGTATTGATCAGTATTTATAACAAAACAGGGAGAGTTACAATTACAGTTTGATTTTTGACTGCTACTACAATGCTTTAAGAGGGTAGCAGTGAGCAATGTTTTTTTTATTTAAGCTGGTTCTGCCATCATTTGGGAGTTCATTATTTCTATGTGTTACATCTAATGAAAAAAACAACAATTTAATGGTTAAACACATTGAGTCATTGGCCATTTTATTCATTTTCAGAGAGAGACAGAGGGACAGAGAGAGAGAGAGAGAGAGAGAGAGAAGAGAGACAGAGAGAGAAGAGAGACAGAGAGACAGAGAGAGAGAGAAACACGTGAACAGCTAAAAGGCAAAAGCAACTAAAATCATGAGAGAAATGCTCTCATCAATGAAGAACCCTTTTTTTCTTTCATTCTTCCACTGTATTGCTCCTGACCATAACAGGAGCATAACAAGACTACAATATACTTTAAATCATTATTTGAAGGAGAAGGGCAGTGTTATAAATGGAAAACAGCTAAATTACAGTGACATTTCCCAACTATGATTATAATCTAATATGTTCAGATTTTTGTTGGTAAAAACAGTGTTTTCCTACTTATTTCCAAGCAGAGGCCAGATGACCTCTCAGTCTACCTCTATACAGAGCTCTAGACTCCAGCTCAGACCACCTGCTGAGCCTCTCAGGATTTCTTACACACATACACACTCTCACACTCAAAAGAGACTTCAAAAAGGCTGCCTACAACTACTCAGTATTACAGTGTACTGTGAGCTCTTTCACTGTCTCTCTAAACCCCCCTCTCTCTTGCTCTCTCTGCACCCTCTTTATCTCTCTACCCATTTTACTCTCTCTACTCTGTTCCCACACTCTTTGTTTTCCTCTTGCTGTTCCCTCAAGCACCAAGCAATTCGTTTCACATACACTTGAAAACTCCAGTGGGAAGCGCACTGGAGGCAATCTAAACTGTAAAGAAGTTTTCTCTCTGGAACCAGGTTCTCCGATGCTACCACAATAACACAAAGAAAGCCAAGCATAATTTAGTGTCACTCACTGACACCTAACTGCAGTCCCCCCCAACATCGGGGGCTGAAAATGCCCCAATCTGAAATGGTGACTAAATTGTACTGATTCTGAAATTGTCTGCAACTGATTACGATGATATGCAAAGTATGTGCCAAGTAATTTGACCAAAATTGTCTGGCTATTTTATACCAAAATTCTTGTTACAATGAACTATTAGAAAGCCGCACTGAACTGCTGTAATGTTAGAGATTCACACCCTGCTGTCACACCCTTCCCACACACACACGCAGAGACCAGAGGGCAATGGCTCGTCAGACCAGAGCTCACTGGCTCAAAGCTGTACTGAACACCTGCTGCTGCAGAGGAAGTCGATGACTCTTCTTTGCCTTTCAGCTGCTCTCTCTCCCTCCTTGTCTCATTTGCTGCATATCATTCAAACAGTCCAGTAACAACCAGAAACAACCCATCAAAGAGACAGACCTGGTGTACAGGTACAGATCGTAGGACATGGTGGGTGTGGCTGAAGTTTTTCATCCTAACAAAGCAGGAGCTCATACTATTTGATTAAACGAGTTAAGTCAGGTGTGCTCCTGTTTGCTTGCAATCAAACCCTGCAGCCACAAGGCCTGATAAAATAAGATTAATAAGACTTGATACCCCTGCTGTTGCCCATCTGCTGATGCACAAATTTGTGTTTGTCATCCTGTAGCCCTTAATCACTGGTCAGTTTATAACCACATAGCAGCTCCTGGATGGATATTTTTGGGTGGTGGACCAATCTCAACTCAGCTGCTGCTGCATCTGACACACTTGTACAAGCGAAACACGCACAGTACCATGCCATTACCATGTCTGTGCTGCTGCTATGCTGAGAATGATCCACCACCCAACAGTCAACAGCAGCTCTGTTGTAATAAGTTGACCAGTGATGACTAAACCAGAGAGATAGATGGATTCATGAAGTGGCCAGTAAATGGAGGTACAAGGTATATGTTTCTAATAAGGGTGCATGATCGGAATCTTCTTTATTTTTTTGACAAACACAAGACTGACAATCAGTCAGTTTAATATTCTGATTTAATCTAGTTTGTCTGCAGATTTTCAGATGTAAATTCCGCATTGTATTTGAATAATGCAGCTCTAGCAAAATGTCACTGCATAATTATGCAGAGTCATTACAGTAAAGGCGTAAAAGTCGCTTGCCTCTAACTTTTGATGTACCGTTTTATTTGATGTTATTTATATGGTAATGATTATTTTAAAGGCAACTGAGTTTTTATTTCGCTAAAAGGCCAATTTGGCTAATTAAAGAGCAAATAATGTTATTTACTGCAACTCTGGCTAATAAAAGAAGTACTGGAAATGTGCTTGTGTGTTTCATGGGTCCAGTTAGCCTAAACAGTGTGAGCTTCAGGTTTGGAAAAAAAAATACAGCCACAAATTTGGATATTAGCTAAAAGCCTTCCAGCCCATCGGCTTCCCGGTGGGTTTTCTAGGTAGAAAAGCCAAATGGCTGGTCTGCGGGACTTCTAGTGTTAAGCAGTCTGGGTGTAAAGAAATCAGGATCAGCCATACATATTCACAACTGGAGCAGCACTAATTTCTAAAAGAGTGGGCCATAAGAATATAACCTTCAATTAAAGCTGACTTTCTGTTCTTTTAACTGAGAATACTGATTCAAGGTGCTGGAGTACAGGGCCAAACAACAAAATGCACTGATACAATGTTTACCTAAAACAAAAGCAGTATTTAATGTTCTATAATGTTTATATGATACACAGAGTCATTCCAACAGGTTCCAGCAATACACCAACCAGGCATCTACTGCTTCACTGCACCCTAAATTAAGACATCCCTTTTTACAGAGGAACAGTGATCTGCTTGGATACAGGCAAAGTGCATGTAAATGGCATTAGGCACTATGGTTAGGCACTATGTCACTTAGGCACTATGGCACTATGGTTTGATAGACAAAATAGCTTGTTCATAAGAACAATAATTAATTACTGTAATGTACTGGACCATAGGCACACAGGCATGCGAGAGAATGCATGCGTGAGCCAAACAAATCAGAACTCGTATGCACTAAATCCACCTGACTGTGACTACCATACAATACCCACACTCTTTTCCGTCCTGTATGTTATTCTTGTTTTCCATATCTGAGAGGTGATGCTGTCCTCCTTCTCCAACTGCCTCATCATATGTCTGCCTGTAACAGCAGACCAGTGGCTCATTAACAGGGTGAGTAGACTGAGTGGCAGGAGCACACAGTGTTACAGAAGTGAACAGTAGGCTGAAGGCCTCATGCTAGAGCAGGCTGAGTGCTGCTAGCAGAAAAATGGCTACAGATAAGCTTGTGTAATGTGTAAAGTTCAGCCAGAACACCCAAGCACATTACTTCATTAAGAAACGTTTTGCGAATTAATGGAGTTGGAGAATGTGTCTGAAAATGTGAGTGCTTGCTCTTTCCTCCTACCCCACTTTCTCCATCTAGTGAAGTACAAAATGTACCTTTCACCTCCTTGTCCACTGTCTCCCAAACCAAATTCTGAAGTCTACCTGCTTTGTAAATTTAGCTCTAATTTAAAACTTAAGAGACTGATTAAGTAGCTCATTAGCTGGATCAGATGTGTTTAGTGAATACACTAAAAAAGCAGTTGATTGAAAACCAGTCCATATCATCAATATACAGAAGCTAAGCTACAAAAAACGGTCTGCATTGATGTAATCGTTTTTGTGGTGTTACGAAAAAACAAAACAGCTGTTTAGTCATGGCCATGCACACTGAAGTTGCAAGGTTAGACTGTTCATCCTAGACTGCTTTTGCAATAAGGAACGATATAGGCAGGGACTGAAATAAGTGGTACGCAAGCCTGAATAGACAGAATAGTTTTCAGTCTTCACGGCGCAAACTTCCCCTTGAACTACGTTGAGACATAAACCACGGCATGGACAGGACCCCGGCGAGGACCCCGGCGAGGACAACCCCGAGACATAGACCCTGGCGTGGACATACCAGCTGTGCTGAAACTGCATAAGGACGCGAGAAAAATGGGGTAACCCCAACCTCACAGAAACTCTGTGAGTGTGTATACTATTTTCAAGCATACATACACCATCTCTCTTTCTCTTTCGTTCCTTCTCTCTCTTTCTCTGAGTCAAGTCTGAGGGTGTAACTATAAATAAGAGTGAGGGAGGTCCCTAGTATTAGCCAACTCAAGAATACAACCACACAGACAGACAGACAGACAGACAGACAGACAGACAGACAGACAGACAGACAGACAGACAGACAGACAGACACACACA
>JBBPDC010000141.1:16632869-16650085 GCA_037974485.1 Hemigrammopetersius urotaenia | reverse complement strand
AGAGAGAGAAAGAGAGAGAGAGAGAGAGAGAGAGAGAGAGAGAGAGAGAGAGAGAGAGAGAGAGAGAGAGAGTGTGAGAGAGAGTGTGAGAGAGAGAAAGAGAAGTTAGACTCTACTCCAATCCACCCAAAGATCAATATCATAACAGATGTGTTCTGTGTTGAGAAACCATGTCCATGACAGGCCAATCAGGAGAAACGAAGGGCCCAGGTCTGAGTGAGTGACCTGTGCTTCTCTCCTGACTCCACAGGGACCAAGGCCCTTTTTATTTTTTCATCGAAGAACCCATCTCGAAATAGTCCGAGCTTTCCCATAACAAACATGGCCGCAGATAATATTTATACTGTCACTGTCCGTGTTACACTTTTCCCATCTTCATTACCTGATCCTTCACATCAAAAGGAGAGAACTTTTATTGGTCTGATCATCATGAAATATCCGCATGAAGTAAAGTGCAGCTGGCATGGTGTCAAAATGACAAAAGCGGAGCTCAAAAATGATTTGCCTCAATATATCAATATATCACATTATATTATAGTACCTGTACATATAGACATAAATAAACATATGGGTATAAAAGTATATTGTTCTGTCCATTTGCTGCCATAACAAACCAAATTCCCCACTTGTGGGACTAATAAAGGGTTATCTTATATTATCTTATCTTATCAAATTATATTATATTATATTATATTATATTATATTATAAGAGATGGACCCAACTTCAGTACTTTTACTATAAAGTAGTGGTCTCCAACAGCAGGCTTGCCTTGCACTGATTTTCTCTCTGAGGCACTTGAGCTAATCGTAAAGGTCATCATTGTCCAAACAAGGAGAATTCGCTTGTGGGCTCTCAAAAGTAAACTCACAAGTAGGCTGCCCATTAAAGGTTTCGATCTTGTACATTTTCAGTGTTTTTCATGAAGAAAAACCTTAAAAATAATGCCATTATAAGACCATGCATGTATTCTCTTGGTATGATGTCAGAACTCATCAGAGTCATCAAACTTTTCAAGCGTTTAAAGTTTTAGGTATGGTAATATTATGATCATGCATGATTATCTATGAGGTACTACAAGATAATATGTTAACATAACAGAGTTTACGGTTATACACACACACACACACACACACACACACACACACACACAAGCTGCTCCCACCCCTTTGACACAGAGAGCCCATATTATTTAATACTTTGCCACCTTTATCACTTTCAATCTTTCAAAAGAACCACTGTTATAATATACCGAAACACTCCCAAGCCATTAATAGTACAGGCAGAGCAAAGCTAGGCTAGAGAATAGACTGGCTATAATGAGATACCAACTTAGGTCATTGCCTCCACTCATGTGCCGCACCAAACTGAAACGCTACGGTAGATATAAGTGGCGTATAAGGTTGATTATGTGGGTGTTACAGCGTTCCTGCCTTGTATAGATGACTCTGAGCCAAGGTTTCGCCTTCTGCGCTGTCAATGCTCATGAAAATGCCCCGATTTCATCTCACAACGTGTCAGGAAATAAAAATAGATGGAAACTCTGTGAGTCATAAAGACGCCTTTGGTGTGAAAGCGCTCTGTGCTGCGCCGCCTTTAAAATAATCTGTCTTAAAATCCCACACCACTCAAATGTGGAATCTTTTCTTGATTGCCTCACTTAAAGAGGACACAGCTGGGAGAAGAGCGAGCGCGAACGCCTCGGACGCGTCCTTAATTTGCGGTGATCACTTTACTGGTGTTTTTTTTTTTTTTTTTTCGTTAGCACGTGCGTTACTCACACTGTTAGCATTTGCAGCTGGCACTGGCTCGGCTCTTTCTCGCTCTTCGAGTGTGAAAATCAATGACTTCCTTTTGGCTCACAATGTGGCTGTACTTTCACAGGACCCAAAATAACGAAGTGCTTTTGTTAAGAAGTGTTTCTCGGGTACAAAGACAATACCGCTGTGCTGTTGTGTGAAACTGTTGCTTTATAGAAAAGATCGGTCAGAGATTAGTCAGTAGGAATAGCTAGTTTGTTGAGAAATGAGATGTGTTTTTACTTCTCATGTAACCAATTGGGCAAGACATGTGCAGTTCGTTAGTCCTGCACCAGAGCCGCGAGAGTAATGGACAGCTAACGGTGGAAGCCTCACTAGACAGCGATGTCCTCATCATCATTCATTAAAGCTTAAATATACTTTAATTTGCAAGTTTTCTGACATTTTACGTTCTAACGATGAAGAAAAAACAACAAAAAAGGGCAAAAATATGGAAAATAAACCAGATTAATTCCTATTACATTATATTACACAATGTCAAAAACAACATAACAGTTCTATTTGTGATTACAGACTGATATGAATTAGGGTATTTAATTGTAGCATGCCAATCCAATGGTTTCAAAATAAATGTAAAGTGTCCATTTGTCATACGTGAACACAGCCCAGCCCGCACTGTGAAATTCTTTCTGTGTATTTAACCCATTCAACAAGAGAAGCAGCAGGCAGCCAGGAGCACAGCGCCCAGGGAGTATTATCTCGCTCAAGAGTACCTCTGTGGTGCCACTAGCAGTCCTGGGATTTGAACCCACGACCTTCTGATCACAGGGGCAACTCCCCAACCACCAGGGCACCAGCTCACCCAGAATCTCAATTAGCATCAAAAGCTTCTACTGCTTGTTATATCTCATGTGCAAAAGTAAAGAAGCAAACTTTGGACTCTCACCATGTCTTGCCTGATTGACTATGTAAAGGCAAACAGTAAATCTGAATTTTCACCAAATTATACCTTTAATTCATTATAGCTAACACCTTCAGACCACAGACCTGTCTCCTTCTGAACAAGAACACTTTCAACCACTTTCAGGCACCAAACATGTCTTGGCTGTTCAGTACAGAGCAGACTGTGTGGACTTTTTTGGCAACACTTTTCCTCTAAAAACAACTCGAACCACAGGCTTGTCTGCAAAGTTTACAAATGAAGTGCAAACTGATCGGAAATGGCTGTCCTAATTCTTGTAGTACCTTTTTGTAGTAAGACACTTTCCGTGAACCCGTTATTTGGGATGAACAACAACATCCTGAATGAAATTTTAGTGCACCAAGCTGTGATGGGATTTGTTATTACTGGCGGCGTCTTTAACCGTTCCAATCGCTCCATGTGTTCCTGTGTTTGAAACATGACCACCTCAAAGACACACGTCGGTAGTGAAGCTGTCACGACGCCGTATGATGCCATGATGTCTTATTTAGGTCATGATAGAAGTGCTCCATTATGCAGCTAGCGCTCAGGGGCTAAAACTGAAAACCGACAGAGAAAAAGAGCTTCAATTGAGATGTTGAAACTGTCTGACAGGAATTTTTTGCTGTTAAGTGAGAAAGAGAGTCAGAGAGAGAGAGAGAGAGAGAGAAGGAGAGAGGGAGAGAGAGAGAGAGAGAGAGAGAGAGAGAGAGAGAGAGAGAGAGAGAAGGACAGAGGGAGAGAGAGGGAAAGAGAGAGAAAGGGAGGGAGAGAGGGAGGGAGAGAGAGAAAGGGAGAGAGAGGGAGGGAGGGAGAGAGAGGAAGAGAGAAGAAGTGAAAGGAGGAGAGAGAAGGAGGGAGGGAGGGAGGGAGGGAGGGAGGGAGAGAGGGATGAGTTGAAAGGGTCTGGTCTGAAGCGAAGGATGTAGCTCACTCGCTGTGCGTTAGGTTGATCTAAGTGGTAGATTAATAAACACATTCGTTTGTTCTTTGACATGACAAACTGCACAAATGTTTTGTGCTGTTAATCATGAATTCTAAAAGGACAGCTCCTGCTAGTTCAAAAACACATGACTGATGACTTGCTCCACACATTGTGCTAATGTGCATCACTATGGAGTTTAAACTTGATGTGCCTTCAGTCCTCTCTGACCATGGCTGTCAGCCACAGAGCCACTTATAAATCTCTACGTCACACTATTATGAAGTTATTTGTTGCCTGTACACAGCTGACTTTACATGAGATAAGTTCAGAGAGGTGCCGCATAGATTCAAAAAAAAAAAAAATTAGGAAGTCATACAGCAGAATACAGTACTGTCACAGCTAAAGTAGAAAATCAGTTTAAAATGCATATTCAAGAGTGGATAAGTACTGTTTTAAATTGCATTTAAAGGTGTAAAACAAAAGTAGAGAACAACAGAGCATACAAAAAGGGTCATAATGAAGAATACAAGACTTATCGTTTGCACTTATCGTTTGACTTAGCACACAGAATGTATACTTTTTAAAATGTCCGTTATAAAGATTTTGCTTCATTCATACTTAATTTCTCCTAGATAAATGATAATTACTGCTAGCATCCCTAAGGAATTTTTAGTATGCCAGTATTCAGTTAACAGAATTGCACACATATTTTGGCCATTCAAGATGATACACTGGCATTTGAAGATTGGCATGTTGACACTTTTATTTTCTCTTGTAAGGAGCATTACTAAAAAATTTCTTTAGTAATGTCCAAGCATAGAGATGCCACTGTTTAAAGCTGACAGAAACACACTGGTTAGGCTGCTCGTATTCAGTCAGAAACACAACACTACTGGTTATTTCCCTATTTATAACAGTGCTTAATCTGACATGGTATGTGTTTGAAGACCTCATCAATGGGAGAGCTTGCTTAACTAAATTGACCTAGATACTACTAAATGAACAAAAAACAGACATGAGTCCCCAAAAATAATAAACCTTTCTCTGAAGGTCCTCAGACAGATTGGAAAATGAAGCATGAAATATTAAGGCCCACACTGAAATATGCTGCACCGAATTTACTTAATTCACGTGTATATATGCTTTCCTCGTGAATTAAATACAATACATTACCACACTTTTGTTTTACAGTCTATTTTCTTATTAATAAATACTTTTGATTCATGCACTTACAGACACATCTGAATTGTGCAAATTCCATGCATCACTTTCAATTCTGTGCTATACATAAGCTTGGTAAGAATGTACAGTATTTCAGCAAACTAGACTGTAATATGACACTGGTGTGTGTGTAGTCTGATTCAGCACACTACCCCTCTGACCCTGGACCAGCACACTGAAGGTGAGCATGTCACCTTCCACACAGTAGTGGTACAACTCCTCACCCGCAGCCATTGTTTGCAGGGATAATATAGCGCTTAATTGGTTTTCTAAGAACTAACAAGGGTTCAGAATTATCAGAGCTCAGGATCCAGTGACGAAGCAAAATGTCTCTTGACGTTCACTGAAATCCGAGACTCCACAGAATGACAATGTTTGACCCCTGGAAATACTGAACAACTTTTGTGTGGATCAAGGATATGGCAGCAAAGGAAATCTCTTTGCCTTTTTGTGCTCAGTTCACATGCACTGTAATTCTACAACAACTCTATGGCAGAACTCTTCTGAGTAAACTGAAAGCCAGGCTTGTTTGGGTTTAGACAGAACTTACTGGCTTGGTTTCAGGAAGCAGATGAAGCTTTCTCTTAAATTATAATATGAATTCTCTATTGAAAATAGTCTAGGACTAGATGGTATCTGGCATGACATCTAATTTGCCCTTGGCCCATAAGAGGTCACAAGCCAGTGATTCCTTGTGCCGATCCCAACTCCGGATAAATGCAGAGGGTTATGTCAGGAAGTGCATCCAACATAAAATCTAAGCCAAATCAAACTTGCGAGTCACAAACAGACATTTCATACCGGATTGGTCGTGCCCTGGGTTAACACCGACCACCACCGGTGCTGTTGACCTACAGGGTGCTGGTGGAAAATGGGCTACTGTTGGTCGACGGAGGAGAAGAGGAAGGCGTGAACGTAGGCAGAGAGAGAAGAGGAAAGGCAAGAGTGGGGAACTGAGAGTAAGGACTCCAAATGTTGGAACTATGACAGGTAAAGCTAGAAAGCTGGTGGACATGATGCAGAGAAGGAAAGCGGATATACTATGTGTTCAGAAGACCAGGTGGAAAGGTAGTAAGCTTAGGAGAAGTGTTTAAGTTGTTCTAACATGGTGGAGGTGGGAAGAGAAACGGAGTAGAAGTTATCCTGAAGGAGGAGTTTGTTTGGAACGTTGTGGAAGTGAGAAGAGTGTCAGATAGGCTGATGAGCCTCATGTTTGAAGTTGAAGGAATAATGATCAATGTTGTTAGTGGTTACCCCACACAGGTAGGATGTGAGCTAGAAGAAAAGCAGAATTTCTGGAGTGAGCTAGATGATTTTATGCAACGTTTTCCCAGAGTTAAGAGAGTGGACATGTTAATGGACATGTTGGTGAGGGGAACAGAGGTGATGAGGAAGTGAAGGGCAGGTTTGGTATCCAGGAGAGGAACAAAGAGGGACAGATGTTGGTAGACTTTGCGAAAATGATGGAAATGGCTGTTGTAAATACTTTGTTCCAGAAGAGACAGGAACATAGGGTAACCTTGAGGCAGGCGGAAACAGGTGGACTACATCTTATGGAGACGTTGTAATATGAAGGAGATTAGTGACTGAAAGGTAGTGGTCATTGAGAGAGTAGCGAGACAACATGGAATGGTGGTCTGTAGGATGAAACTGATGGTGAGGAAGAGAAGAAGAGTCACACAATGAAGCTTTGGGAAAGAGTGCTGAGATTCTCTGTGGGAGTGACGAGGATGGATAGGATCAGGAATGAGTACATCAGAGGGACAGCTCATGTTAGATGCTTTGGAGATAAAGTTTTGAACACATCCAGAGGAGAAACATATGATAACATAGGTAAGGAGGCTGAGATTGGAGCCACCCGGCAGGGGGCTAAGAGGAAGACCAAAGAGGAGAATTATGGATGCGGTGAAAGAGGATCTGAAGTTACTTGGTGTGAGGGTAGAGGATACAGAAGACAGGACTAAGTGGAGACAGATGACCCTGAAGGGAAAAGCCGAAAGAGAAAGAAGAAGAAAGAAGAAGTACTTTATGAATACAGAATGAATCAATGTTTTCAATAATACAAAGCCATTCTTTGCTGCAGGAAAATATATAAAATATATAAAACAATTTCAATAATATTGTCTCACGCAATTTCACAACTATCAAATAATCAGGATAAGTGAAAACCCTTAGGGCCGCCTTAGCCTTCAGAGACGAATGATTTCTGTTCATATTCAGTCAGTAAAGAAATGGAAAACAGCAGCAGCAGATTAATGCCAGAGAGTTGTAAAACTGCTACACTAAATGTAAAATATCTGTTAACACATGTTTCCAGTCTCCAGATTAAAGACATGAAGTGTCTTTTACAAAATTCTAATTTCAAAAGACAATTAAGTGTTTTTGACCAAGTTTTGACATGAAACTGGAAGCGATGAAAAGATTTCGCATGTGTGCATTATTATGTGTGCATGTTGGAATCAGTAAACAGGGAAAGACCCCAGTATACCATGCATTACATGGGTAATAAGGGACCATCCATCCATCATCTACCCCTTATTCCTGCATTCAGGGTTGGAGCCTATCCCAGCTGCAATGGGCGAAGGCGGGGTACACCCTGGACAGTCGCCAGCACCACATATAGGGACAGACAACCATTCACACTCACATTCACACCTATGGGCAATTTAGAGTGCTCAATTCACCTTTTTGGTGGTGGGAGGAAACCGGAGTCCCCGGAGGAAACCCACGCGGTCATGGGGAGAACATGCAAACTACACACAGAAAGAACCTGCGCCCAACCCGGGACTCGAACCCAGGACCTTCTCACTGTGAGGCAACAGCGCTAACCCCTGCGCCACCGTGCCGGGTAATAAGGGACAAAGAATATAAACCTGATAAAAAAAAAAACCCTGTATTTCAGGTCTGACAACGATCTGATGAAAAGCTTTAAGAGAATTTCCGCTGGTTTTTTGATATTTTTACGGCATGACCAGATGTCAGATGGCTGAAGGTAAGTTAAGCCCACAGTGCAATGCCACATCACTCTGAAAGCTGAAGTGGCTATCCAGGTCTGCCACAGACTTCAGAGGAAATTCCAGCTCTCTGATGTGCTCTGGGTGGTCCGTTCCACAGGGGAAGAGAAGGGCCGCAGCTGAAAAATACAGGATGATTCACAGATCCTTCCTTTCTAAGGAACACGTACTCTAAACTGTGGGTTTTACAAAGAAAGGGATGAAAGGAAGACATTAAGTGTGAAATATGGTGTAGATGTTAGCGTAGGAGTAGAATGCCGGAAAGCACAACATTGGCATCATGAAAATGAATGTAAGTGATAATGGCTTTAAATAAACAGGGGTGACACTTCAAATGATATAGTCCATGGTTTTTCATTAACGACTGTAGATGTGCAGTAATCTGACTGTAGACACACTGGACAAGGCTGACTGTAGATCAGTTATATATTTTATATACACAGTCATATACAAATGTTTGGTCAAATTACATGTGTGTTCATTTTCTAAGTGTAAAAGAAGTACACATCCTCTACAGAGAACACACATAAACATATTGTAATCTGCAGTTATTAGCTGAATTAACATATAAATTAAAAATAAAGCACACTTTTTGTACTTTAGAGACATATTTTTTTCCAATGTGTTATAATCATATAAACAGTTCATTGCAATGGTACCAAAAAATCACCACTTTTTTACATTTATTGACCAGGAAAGACTGGGGGAACGTTTGCCTGTGACCGTATGGGCTTAGTGCCATGTAAATGCACATAGTTATACAGGTAAAGATATGGAAATTACAACGCTGACATCACATTAGGACTGCAAGTTGACTATTGTGAGAACAGCTTGAAATAATTGCTTTTTGCCATGAATACCTCTGCACAAATTCATCAGTGTACCATCATAAGCATAACTAGTAAAAGAACAAATTCTTAATTTAATAAAATGCGGCATTTTGGCTACATCCACAGCTGTAGTGCTGTAACCTTTTGACATAAGGTACTCAGGACAGAAGTCATGGCTCATGACTGTCTGCTTTTTCAATAAATCACCATATCGGCAAGGCCACTTTCTCTGACCTCACAAACCTATGGTTTGCAAACAGTTCCAGTGAATGCAGGCGATGTGCTAAGAAAAGTGTTGTCAGTGTTGGTGTCTGCTGTCAGCTCAGCAGGGTACAGCAGGATCGGTAACATACATACTACAACACATCCCAGATACACTGCTGCCATTAACTTAACATTAACTCAATGTTTACCTGTAAACTGTAAAGGTTTTACTCTGAGTTTCGAGGATTAAAACAGAATTGTCTTTGACTGCTGCCTAGTTGCTGAACTACCCCTAACTGTTTCTAAACGAGCCCAATTTGGCATTAAAGTCATGAACCTGGTAACCCTGCTGAGTGTACACAACAGGTGTCTACTTTACTGCCTGATAAAAAGTAGTGAGTGAGTGAGTGAGTGCGTGAGAGAGAGTGAGAGTGAGAGAGAGAAAGAGAGAGAGAGTGAGAAAGAGAGGGGGTTGTGTTAGAAAGATGGAGTACAGAAACAATGCTCATGTGGAGATCCTCAACATCGACCTCTCCGTCTCTCTCTCTCTCTCTCTCTCTCTCTTTCTCTCTAGAGAGCCCTTCTCTGAGAGCAGAGAGCAGTCACATAGCTTTAAGTGGTGAGGGAGAGAAAGAGTGAGGTACAATGGAATGCCTCTGCTCGCTCTGCCAAGAACACTTTTCCCATGCAGCGGAGAGCCAAGACTTCCCTCAGCCAGCCAAGAATAGCACCGCTGTCCTAACACACTTACCGAGGCCTAGACACACACACACACACACACACACCTCATGTCTGAAGTATCAGGGCCCTTAAAGGGCTACAGGGTGCTTTCCATAAGCTATAAATGAAAGTACTAAATTTTAAAAAGGCAGGTGGGCAATGCGGACTACCAGAAAAATATCAATATCATATGCGCTGATTTGAGTTATGAGCTAACAGATGAATTGCTGAAAGTTGTCATGAGCCAAGGGTGCTTAAAATTTAAGTTCCAGTCTTATGTTTACCCATAGATTGCTCAGGGTTGGCAAACAGGGATCATAGTTAAAAACAATTTTCTCAGTTTTACTGTCTGCAGCATTGGGAGATCCAGCAAAGTTATGACATCATGATTTTTGAAGACCTTTCCATGATGCACAATACAACATATTTTGAGGTGTGTACCTGGTCCAGATACATATACATTTGATGAATGTTTGTGTATTTGTATCAGATATAGCTAAAATTTTCAGATACTGATCCAAAATGACCATATCAGTATGTCTCTAGCAATAACAACAAATCGTCATAGTACCCATCCAAATCTGCTGTGCCGAGCACAGTGATTACTGATTGAGGCTTACAGAGCATGACCTTTCATGCTATTTGTGGTCTCAAACGTAACTAAAAAAGGTCAAATGTAATTCAAAAGATCTGAATCCCCTTCTCTAGTGGAAAAGACACAACAACAAATAACCAAACAACCAAACATAGGAACCGAGAAAAATCTTTAGTCATTCTTTAAATGAAAAGTCAAACGGGGTCAAACAATATATATCAGAGAAAAGTTAATGAGAGAAAGAAGTAGTGAAAGCATGATTATTGCTATGCTTCACCACCTTCAGAGGCCATTATTTTTTTTTCCAGACTTGTGTTCGCTTAATCAGTAAAGCAGTAAAGGGGTATTCCAGCATGAAACTGGAATTTCTTATTATTTATTGTTATTCAATATTTTACAGAACAGCATCACATCTCTCAGCCTCATGTGTTAGACAGTATTCACAATTTTCTATCATCTTTTATCATTTCTCTCTGTGTTCTCTCTGTATAATACCCAGCATGCACTACTCAAATACATCGTCCAGCTTTTGGGTGTCCCACATAGCGATATAGAAAGAGGAATCTGCTTTATTCTGCATAAGCCAGCTAGTGGATGAAAATGAAAAGATTTGAAGTGCCCCAGTTTATGGTTTCATAAACTGGTCCTACCGCTCCCCCATTACTCAATGCAGTGCTACCAAATATGGGCACCTGTGAGCTAATGTAACAGAATTAGCAGCTAGTGATCTATTCCAAGGTATCAGAAGGGACTTTTCCAACTCTTTAAACAGTAAAACCACATTGAAACTATGATGTGGAGTGACTGCTGGAGGTGAGTAGGCCTTTGTACAACAGATTTAGTGTTGGCTATCTCTGGGCTGTCCCTTTAAAGTCAGAGAGAGAGAGAACGAGAGAGCGAGAGAGCGAAAGCTTGGACTAATGAAATTATGTACACTTGACAGCCTCACAACCTACTGCAAAACCTTGCATTTCTAAATAGTGACTTTACAGAAGAAGCAAAAGAGGTTCTGAAATTTGATGTAACTGAATATAACACATTTTGTTCAAAGTAAATTTCTAGGATTCCTTTGGTACTTTTATCTTGAAATGTTCACAGAATGATTATAGCAACCTCTGCTTCTACGGCTATAAGGCTCTGATAAGACAGTGATGTAACTGTCAGCTTGAATTTGAGGACACTTCAGACAAATGGAGGAACAGAACTTCCGCAATTCTCTCTTTCCCAGTGCATTCTGACAGCTCACACACTCAAATGTCAGTAGGGGGCAGCGTTGTGATTCTCTTACCAGAATCAATCAACACCCAGCCAAGAGTGAGGAGGAAGTGATACAAACCCGCATATTTTAATTGCACAACTCAATATAATTAACAAACAAACTAAATTATTTGTCTACTTTAGATGCACTCCGTCATTTGCCAGCATAATCTACTCAGCATAAGCTTCTCAGCAGACATAAAACCACACAGAAAAAAAAACAAAAAAAATACAAGTTGTGCACAGGTTATGCTGCCAGATATACATCATCAGCTGAATAAGAAACAAAAGTCTCAATGAAGCACTTCTCTCCCTTCCCATTATACTGTGAACTAAATGACCCCACTGACCGGCTCACATCAGCAGCATAAAAATATACGAACCATTTGCATGATTCATAGCCTTTTCCTGTAGAAGATGTAGTGAAAGAGTTATGAAAGCGGGCTTTCTTAAATAGATGTATGGGGAATGCAGAGCCATGCAGAGCCGTGTGTTTGCATGTATATACTCACACACCGATTTAACAAATCAGCACTGGATAAGATGGTGCTGGTGGGTGCTTTCCAACAATAGGATGTGTGTGCATGCATGTATGAGCTTTGTTTTCTTGCACACAGTACATGTAAATCAAAAAAGGGTTTTTGCGTTTGTCAAAGCAAGAGACAGGCTGGATTTTCCTGGAGGTGTTTTGTGAAAGTGTTCTGGACCCTGGTTGTGGGGACACAGTGTTGTTTGGTAAACAACAGCTCTGTTGCCAGGCAGACTAATACGTCTCCTACACCAATCAGGGCTCACAATGGCCGGGAAATGCAGTTAACGTTCACCAAGCAAGCATGATTTTTACTGGATCTCACACATGTAGCTTCACGCTGGACTACAAACTAAATCCTGTAGTCTGAGCCTAAGTGGAGTACATGCATGCATAATAAACTTCATTAGCAAAATTGCTCTTTGTAGGTCAAATTACTCATTAAAGAGCCGCGGCGCGCTCCGGTACTCTAATGTGCAGTAATCTGGTTTGTTCTGATTTATGGGTTAAGCTTGGGGGCCTTAAGACATCTGTGGGCGGGAACAGAACAACCATTATAGCTATCAGAGACAAACAGATTAGATGTGACAGAGATGTGTATGTGTGTCTTGAAAATCCTATCATACCTCATTCAGTTCAGCTCCTGTGTTCTCCCTCCAGTTTGTCAGTGCGTGGAGAAGCCCATGGAGGTCCTTACAATCCCAACACAATGCTTGCAGCTCTGTGTGAACACAAACACATACACACATTTGTTTATTTGCCTTGTCAGGGCATGGGATGGAACATATGCTTTATGCATGCCTGCACCAAAAACTGTCATAATTCATTTTTATATGAGAATTTTCGAATCTCCTATTTTCTTTTGATGTTTTTGTTACTAAATGTAAACAATGGGCATGTCTAAACTGCTGTGGGCAGAATATGTAGCTACATATAAACGTGTTGTTTTTACATAACAAAAGCAGTCCATTCACAACAGCTTTTTGTTTTTTATGCACAGATTGCATGAGCTGTTGGGAGAAGGACAAATTCTGAATCTTCAACACCCTTTGGTTTTCTGGGTTTATATTGATACGAGCCCTTTAAATCAACAAAACATGTCTTCTGACTAGGAACTTTTGCATTTGACTGTACCTCAGAAATTGTCCTGCCCTTTCATTTTGCTGCTCCTGATGAGATGTTACCGCTATAATTACATGGTTTTCTTACAAAGTCAGTAGATTTTTTATAACTAAAAATGTAGCAAAGCAAACCCGCAAACAACATAAACACTATTATTCACAGATACAGAATCAACTGCCCATGCATTCTTCACCAGTCACACTTTGAATTCCCATCAGTGACCCGAGGCAGGGTGCTAAACAAGCACGGAGCTACGAGCCGACATGATCAACGTGAGGCCACATCAAACAGCCTTGGCTCAGAATACATTCCAAGACACACAGATGTACACCGGAGATTTGGTAGAACACACTCTCTGACACTGTCTGTGATATTTTTCGATAAGTCTCTCATCTCCAGACACACACAGCCCTACTCGGATCAAAGAATGCAATAGTAACACAGTAACGAGATGGAATGCAGACTGCGACTGCTGTGGGACCAGCCTCTACCTCTGCAGCCTACAAGCTTGTTAGTGCTAATCTGACATCAGGATCTGCTCAAAGGAACCAGATTTGAACAAAATGCATGGAAAAGAGAAACATACCCAGATCTACATGTATCAAGTTCACCAAAAATCAAATCCACATAATTTTCCCCCTACCTCAAAATGTTGATCAGTCATGATGTGTTTGGTGTTTGAAGTTTGCTTACTTTCTTTAGCATTAGATTCATAAGCAACATTTAACAGCAATTTAAACTTACAGCCATCTGCTTGGTATTGTGTAAGCACCTAAATCATCGGGCCATATCAAGTCATTCTCTTGAATCACAAACAGATCTGTAAAATGGACAAAAATAAAGATCCAAAAATTAGGCTTTGAGAAGGTTGATTCTACTGCTTTTTGAAAGGCAATGTCCGTTTAGATAACAATACTGCTTTAAGCTGAAACTAGGCTGTGTGACCTTCTGTCCACTCCCTGCAACCGGCCCTGCTTCACTATTCTGGAGGAGCATGCAGAGAGCTCTGACTGACCACTGGAGCAGAGCTTGCAGAGTGCAGAAGCAAAAGCAGCCTCTATATCACACATCTCTAGGGCACTTGTGAGAGACAAACTGTTGCTTTCAGAGGCCTAGATAAGATCAATACAGTTCCCTTACATGAGCAGAGCTTGTGTAAAGTCCCCAGCGGAGCAAGATGGAACGAGGGGAGGTAAAAGATCAAAAAGGAGGCGAGAGAAAAGGATAAGGGGGCGGAAAGTAATTACCAAGGTTAAAGAGCCAGTATTGTATATTTTGCTTGGATTTGAAGTCGAAATGAATTTGATCTTTCTTTCTACCTGTTAGCCATTGCCCCCGGTCACATTACGTATGCATTATGTTTTTAAAAGACTTGCAATTTTGGTCAGCCCTTGTCAACAGCAGGTGAAGGAAAATAATATTAACCACTAATATCCTCATTTTACACCTACCCCACTACTGAGCAAACCATCAAGCTCACTCAGAGACCCTCCCTTGACTGTGTTTCACATTATAGTATAAAAAATGTGTCAAATTCCAATCCACATTATCCTCATTTTTCCTTCCCTGAAGGCTGCTCATTATGTTTGTGTAGTTTCAGGAATGAAAACAGTCATAATTCATTTTTGCTGATTTTGTTTCAAGCCATGATGAGGACTAGAGACTACTGTGTGCCATGATTGGCTGACCTCTTCACAAGTGAAATGAAGCAGACATTGGAAAAGCATTTCAGGCTAAAATGTAGGGAATCAAGATCAGACTCCTCAGGGAGGGAAAAAATAAACTTCTTCCACTCCTTTGGAAGGCTCCAATGATATATTTACTTCAACAAGTTTCATTTCTCTATCATACAGGCCCTGTAATAACTAGGGTGGACACATTACTGCAGCTGAACAATGTGTCCAGCTCTCCAGGAGTCCATGCATCATTTTTAGACATTTAATTAAAGTCATCTGTTCTGGAAATGCTATGAAGATGCTCGCTTGTGGTTAATCACAAGAATATCATAGCACCATGTTCTATGGATTAATGTATACCAAGCACATTCACTGACCATGATTGCTGAAAAGCAGATCTACTATTTAGTATCCAGTGCTGTAGATAATTCCACCCTGCTGAACAAGACCCGACTGCAACCGAACTGAACTGAGCCTGACTCTGGTGTTAATGTGCTGTGAAACCAGGCATGGCAGGGAATAGCAGGGAGCAGGGAATGCCAAGTGCCCTTAGAATTCCTCGAAAGTCTTCTCTGTACCAAACTGTAGCTGAGGCCACAGGCAGTAAACAGGACCAGTATAAACTCACTCACTCTCTTTAGGTGCTGTGGCTCAGTCTGCCACTTTCCCTCTGCCATTGTGTCCAATGGCAGTTAGTAAATGGAACTCTTAGCTGCTGGAGGCCAGTCAGAGACCTGGTTTTCCAACAGAGTAAACAGATTTCTATAAATGTGACCATAATTGCTTCAAACTTTAGAACAAGAGTTTAAGGTACCTAAAAGGTTTTCAGAGTAAAATGCCCTCAGAAGGGTGATAACTGCTCAATAACTGTGATACTTAAAAAGCATTCCATTTTTATACAAACAGTTTTCACATTTACATTTATGTCAAGGTGATTAGAATTGATGCAAATATTATATGCATTTCATATAATAAGAGAGATAAGGCAAACCTTTATTAGAATGTTGCAATGTTAAAAAAACAGTACAAAGTAAAAATGAAGAAACAACAGAATAAAATTTTCTTCAAGCTTTTCTCAGATATAGTGGTAGTGGCTTAAAGGGTTAAAACACTTGCCAGTGAACCCGGTGACCACAAAGTTGCAGGTTCAAACCCCTCTACTGTCTACCATTGTGTCCTTGAGCAAGACACTTAACCCTCAGTTTCTCCAGGGGTTCTGTAACTAATGATTGCAAGTCCTTCTGGATATATCCCTAAAAAGGGGTGGGCTGTGTCACAGCTTCTAATTAAGGCAATGGTTATACATAGAAACTCAAAGAATCTTCTGAATACTTTAGCGATTCTTTGCCTAGTTCATTTTCACCCATTTTCAGCACCCCTTTTGAAATGATTTTTGGAATGATTATGAAAGAACCTCCCTTTCATGCAGTGAAAAACATCATCTCCAGATGTTTACGAAAAAGAAAATGTTACTTTGTTTGTATTCATTAAAAGTTATAGACATACATTTAACCAGTAAAATTCAACCTTTTAAAACTCTTACTTGAGTTTGTTCTTGGATAAGTCATTTCACTTCTTCGCCTTTTCTGAAGCTTCCTCTCAAGAAAAATGTACTTCAACTTGAGGAAAGTTCCAGCACTCTCTGATCTGCTCAGCAACAGAACATGCCACTGCGTGCAGACTGCATTGCTGCTGTGTACGTGGAAGTTGCAAAGGATTTCTGCTGGTTTCTGCAAGTTTGCTGCAGAGGTCTAGTGGCGAGGCCTGCGTTCCCTTATAATGAGTGTCTGATTTCAGCTGGCCAGGACCCGCCGTGTTTCAGGCCTGACGCAGAAAAATGCCTGACTCTCTGCTTTTTTATTCTTAGGCATCCAACTCCAACTGGCCAAGCCGCAGTAACATACCTCAGAAATCTCTACAATACCTCAGGCCTGTCCTGCTTCAAATTCTACCCAGTCTGCAGAAGTCCCAGTGCACACGTTTAGAATGCAGACAGTTTTGTTACTTTAAGAGCCTCAAGACTGGAGTAACGTATTTTACGGCACAGATTTAGTTTCAGTTTATGAGCCGATCTGGGGCTTGAGGTGTAATTGAAAATGGAAGTGACATTGAAAAATATTCTATATAAAGTGAAAGCATACCCGCACCCGCACCCCCCCCCCCCCCTCACTCTTCAGCTAAATTGCTCTATCAGCGTAAATGGAATTGAGTCGGAACATGCCACATTACTCAGCCCCAAATCGCTCTGATGTGATCGAAACCTCCAAAATTTGACACCACAAAACTCCCCAACAGAATATACAAGCTTTAACAAGGACAGCCATTATGGGAAAGACACACACACACACACACACACACACACACACACACACACACACACACACACACACACACACACACACAC
>JBBPDC010000141.1:16614916-16626031 GCA_037974485.1 Hemigrammopetersius urotaenia | reverse complement strand
ACACACACACACACACACACACACACACACACACACACACACACACACACACACACACACACACAAACACACACTGAGGGCCTCACTTGGTCTAGGTCTGGCTTGACTGACACCATTGTGCAATCATACAAACCTGGGTATACATTACTATCTAGCATTGTTATAAAGCGTCCCATTTCTTTCCAGAAGACTGAGGATCAGCTTACTGTGAATGAGCACCAGCGAACACAGGGTTCCTAAGCATTAAAATGGTTTTCTAATAAGAAGACGTTCTTTGGTTGGATGTTTTCACAAAGGAAAAGGTGAAAAAGTTGGAATGTAAAATATACTATAACTTTTATACAGGCCATTTAAGTTTTATTTTGTTTCCAAATTGGTAAATTAAGCAAATAAACACCAATTCTGCAGTACACCGAACTCTCTGTAGAAAATGTGTATGTTTTTCTCATGTCATTCACCATTTGCATTTGACTGTATGTCCAGTAGATTTAGTACAAAAATTGTGGACACAACACAGACAATAGAGATAGGGAAAAAACAGCCAGACACAAATGAATGAAGGGAAGTCAGTATGTATAAAAAGGAAATATAAGGAGAGAAAGAGAAGAGTCTTTCTCCGCATTGCCCAGATTTTGCAAGCCCCTGAGGAGCCTGGAGAGTCTCCTGGAAGCGCGCGTGGGACTGCTGTTCCCCTGGACCCCCACTGCGTAACAAGCCGGAAAACAGACAGTGCTGGCTTTATGCTTACAGGGAAAAAAAATCTCACAATATGAAAGGCTTGCATTTATAATTGATGCTGTGCAAAAGAAGCAACGAGATTATAAATATTCAGCACCTACACGTAGTCTGAATATCTTGCAGATATTAAAAGAAAGTTGTCTTTTACTTTTCTCTTCACACAGGCGGTATGAGCTCTGTGCAGAGGAAAAATGAATCAGTGGAAATACTGCATTTATATCTCACACAAGCAGATGGAGCTGTTCCGCTTATGCTGGAGTGCTGAACAAGAGCAGTCAGTGTATCAGGGGTCAACGAGAAAATCCAGTCAGCTAATGAGCAAGTCTGAGGTTAGTACTTTACAACTGTCTGAACAGGTGTGTATCTCAATGCAAGGAATGAGACAAGCCAAAGTTGTAGCTTGTTTCACACTACAGTAGTACTGTACAACACATGAGACCAGAAGACTATGCATATACCACTCATCTGAAATATTACAGAGCAATGCAATATGCATTGATTCTAATGCTCAATAATTACTGAGGAGCACCTCACTAAAGAAGATCAGCAGACATGTGATTGTGGTATTTGAGCCCATAATCCTGGTTCAGTGGTGCTTTCAAATGGACCTTTACTGAAACCAAAGTGACGAGAAGCTCACATATGATGCATCTATGCTATGACCTCATCACTGGAACACAGTCACATAAAGCGCCACTGGCTTGGTTACAGAATGTGGGGTAGAAAATGTCATTAAGAAGTCAACTACGTCACTGCATAAACAAACCCTCTACATAAATATGCTGAGATATTTAAAAGAAGTTGCATGCTGAGAAGAAAAGATCTCTAATCCAGCTGAACGGCTAACTAAATGTTTCCACACACATGAACCACAAAGTCACAAAGGGGAATTCTGGTACTCTGACTAACTTACAACAGTTAAAAATGGAGTCTGAAGTTCATTTTCCAAACTATGTTCCAAAGCCATGTTCTGCCATATGGATATTTTTTTTTTTTCAAACATGGTTGGACCCGCTGAAATACAAGGTCGTTGAGGAACTAAAACATTATTGTGACATGCAGGTTAACACTAATAATTTAATGTTGGGGCACACGCAATTTTGGGGGCTTACTTTGTTAGGGGCCTGGGCAGAATCAACATTTGTCTTATTTAATTGGAGCTCTTTAGAAGACATTTTTAATTCACTAAATATCAAATATTGAATTGAATCTTAACCACATATTTGAAACTGTATTAAACCTGACAATATGTGTCTGTCCACTATATGCCAAAAAATCCAAGATGATATTTTTATAAGCCGTTCCACAGCCCAGAGCTGTTAGAAGAACAGACAGTGAACCATAAAAGATTGCTTACAGTAGAGGGCATCGTCTTAGCCATTATTTGAGAGATTTCCTTGGTGACTTAATGTCATCTCATGCCTTATTACCCTCCTCTGTTAAAACTCTCACACACTCTCGTTAGCTGGGAGCCAGAGTAGGTTAAACTCTCCCTGTGAACAAACTAAGCAAAGTGCAATATGGATCTTCCACAAATGTCATGTGCAATCCCCCACACCCACACCCTGCACACATCATCGCTGCTAGACTAATAACTGAAAGCAATGCCATCCTTTCCTCACATCTGCTGAATTAGCTGTGTAAGTGGAAATAAACACACAAAACTTTTCATTCTGACATCAGGATTTGATCTGGTTCTTAATATTTAATATTTCAGGTTTGGCTTATAATTATGATTTGAAAACAGAAAACTGCCTCAATGTCTCCTTTTTTAGCCTTTTAAAGACTCTTAACCTATTAACAATAAATATCACACTGGCAACATATTCATGACACTACAAACATTCATTACTTTACAAACATTTAAGATATAGACAAACTTTCAATTGGTTTCTACCAATTGAAAGCAAACACAGATCTCAGACAATATTTCACATATTTCACAGCAAATGTTCAAAGGAATGTGTGACAGGTTATATGACATACCAAAATGTATCTGCCAGTTTGTTGTCATTTCTTGGCATTGATTTACAGAAATGTATCTGCCTGAGGGTTGTCATTTCTTGGTATTGATTTACAGGCTTGTACAAACTAGGAGAGATTTAGGAGAGATTTAGCTTTAGAGACCCTCCCCTAGAGACTTCAGACATGGTTAGAGTGATACAGCATGCTAGCTTTCTGAAGAAACATTTGATTCCCACAAAACCAGGAGTGGGACTGTAGATAGTGTTTTATACCACTTCAATATATATATAAATAAAAATAAAAACAAGATGCCCAGGCAGGTTCTGAAAATAGAGAATTATGAGGTTTGCACAGAAGTGAGAGTTTTGAAACAAGAGAGGGACCTCATCAGCTTTTAAAATTTGATCCACTGTTTGTACCTTCCAATACAGGATGTTACTCACCACATGAGGGTAAAGAGTGAACTCTCTCTGCTTGCGTGTGAGCGGCTGAGCAGAAAATGGAGCCATGGCCCAGTGCATGTGCGAGGTGCAAAAGATGCGTGCATGCCGCTTTAAGAGACGCACACAGTTCATTGAAGCAGCCACACACTGAGGGTCTATTTATAACCTCTGTGGTTGAGGTCTCCATTACATTTGCATGGGAGCCGTGTGCTCACACCCCACTTGCTTCTCATTTACATACGCCGGCTGGTTTGCACAAAGCCCTTCCTGATGCGACTTACCATTCAAATGACTTTCTGTGTGTCTGTGTGTGTGTGTGTGTGTGAATGTGCGTGTGTGCATAGTGGGAGGGACAAACATTAAGCATGTATATTTGTAAGTAGGCGGCTGTCACTATGCTCCATCCTCCGTTACCACTAGTAGAGTGAGTGAGTATGTGTGTGTGTGTGTGTGTGTGTGTGTGTGTGTGTGTGTGTGTGTGTGCGTGCATGTTTGCGTGTAGAAGCCGTTTAGCAGGACTGTGTGTACTCTAGCAAAGCGAGGCTGGCCGTATGTGTGTGTGATGAGTCACTGCCTGACACAGCAGGAGGATTAATTACACTCACTGAGCCTGCGTGTGTGTGTGTAGGTTTGCAAGCCTGAGTGTGCACACGCATAAATTAACGTTAGCACAGGTATCAATGGCCATGTTTAAGTAAAAGAGTTCAGTTGTGCAGGTTGGTGGAGCGTATCGGGTGCAGCTCTCACAGTGCAGGGCGGTCTCCCTGTTCCTGGGAGCACAGAGGCCACTAACAGTGCCCACCCATCATCACAAAGCTAGACAAAGCTCCAGTAAGCTGAATAACACCATACACACCTTCAGTAAAACCCCTCTGAACCCTCACTTATATTCTGCCTATAGATGGGCCAATCTAGCATTTATTCTATAGTATTTAACATCCTTCCAGTGTTTAAGTACGTTTAATTTTCATTAAATGATTCTGACATTTAAGAATCATTATTACACAAAAATCTTGATTCAAGAGTTTCAAACAATTAATGTTTTGATAGTTTACTCATTAATTATTCAACAAATTGTCTGTAAATGTGAAGAGCTGTGCGTGGGATTTTAAACAAAAACGTGACATTGTTATAATACTAATTTAGTTTTAAATTTCGGGAAAAACAAATATCGAACAAACCAAGATTATCAGTGTGGGGGGGAAGCACATGCACTTGGTTTCATGTGTCTGCCTCAGGCCTGCCCATAAGTTAACATAAGCAATCAGCAACAGATAAAAATAAAGGACCACTATAAGAAATACATATATGTATATCATGTACAACATTTGTATATCATTATATTTATTTAATGTTAGAATTGATTTCTATGGTGAATCTGATGAGAAATGTTTAAAGAATAAGTATAACATAATTAGGCCTAACTGGTTTTATGTAGCTAATAAATGTATGCAAGCTACCAATTGCTAAAACGGTGTCAATACGGCTTAGAATACTCCAGTGACTAGCATTAATGATGTCACATAGTGTGCTTTAGTGATTTTTTGTAAGGACAACTTCAGCTCATTCTGACAAATCACTTACAGTTCAATCTGACTATCTTCAGGGAGCAGTTGTTCAGTTTGCCAGAATACCAGCATGAAGAGAAAGCTACATTTTCTACAGCTACTGATCATTCTGGTGCCACAAGGATGTTTTATTGAAATTATTGAAGTTAAATGTTTAAGCTACAAATATTGTTAACATGTATATAAAATCAAGCAACAGAATAGGTCACACTGAAGAAACTTTAAACATGGTTGGCTCTATACCAATGCCCATGATTTTGGAATAGGGTGTCCAATACTTTTAGTCAAATTGTGTATATGCATAAAGGCATACATACACTATATCAAGCATTAAATATATTACCAAATTTCACTGTAGAATCTGAAATATTCCCCCTTTTATATTCACAAAAGACTTAACAATGAGAACATGATACGCATTGGACTGTTCACACAGTGAACTCAAATGACTATCAGCATGACTCAGTACCAGCAAATTGTCTCTGAGTGAATTGAGTAGCCCACTGATGTCATCCCTGTTGTTGGCTTTTTAATTGGCTGTGCATGAGAACAGCTTTAGCATGGTCAACAAATAGCTTTGAATGCTTCAAAATGCTTTGAATGGACATCTAGGCCCATCAGACGCTCTTTCCACTTACTTTAAAATGCACTGGGTAAAAGACAAGGCAATTTCTACAGCACAGCAAAAGTGAAAGTGACCATTCTGACACATAACCATTGTACTATAGACTCTTTTACAAAAAAAAAAAGTTTTTAAATGTGTTCTAAAGAAGGAGGCCCTGCCACTAGCCATTATGTATTTCAAGTGAGGAGGTCATTAGCAACCCTGGCCATTAATAAGGCCCAATCCCTCTGCTCAATACTATTTGCAATCCAATCAACCTTGACCAAGCATCCAAACCCCAGAATTGCTTCACAGCCCAGCCCAGGGGCAGTTTATCACAGCATCCTGTCTGCAGTCAACATGTCTACTTTTTTAGCTGTCGATGGGCCTTTGCGCATATAGTGCTGAGCATTTTTAATGGCCTGGGGAGAGGCTCCAGAGGGGGAAAAATACAGTCCTTAAAAAAAAGAGAGAGAGAGAGAACGGGGTTTCAAGTGGTAATCCAATGGGCTCAGTCAAACCCACCTGTACTTTGTGCACATTCTTCCATTACATTCCTGCACACACCCTCAAACCGCCTCCACACACACGCACACATGCCCTCACTCAATCAGTAGTCACTCACTGCACGGTCTGGGGAGGGTTAGCTGTTTCTGGGTGTCTCTATGTGTACATTAATCTCTACGCCCCCGGACCTCACGCTCATCTGAAAGCAATTTGGAGCGGTTAGTACTTTTTCCCAAAACAATGTAGGAAATGTTCACGCATTTGGATGGATTTCGATTAGCAGTTATCCGATACATCTCAGCTGCAACCGTAAAGCCTCTGTGGGAGAGTGAGTGAATGACTAGCTGTGAGAGTCACATTTATACAATTTTGCCTAATAACACCAGATGCAGCCAATCATTTAAGATAAGTTCATTAAAGTTAAGATAAGTTTAAGATAAGCTTCTTTAGTTTTGCACTGCAGGTAAGGGGCTAATGTAGCTAATGAGAAAGGGGAGGTTAAAGTCCTGTGCGTGTTCTTGGCATGTTATGTTTGGCTGCGTGACCTGCTAGCAAAAACACATTCTTGTTATTTATAAAAATAACTAAAGAAACAAGTTATTGCAAAGTTTAACTACTAACTGCTAACTAAACTGAGAGCCCCCTTAATTTTTTAAAACATCTGCATAGGAGAGACACACAGCTCAAAAACCAGCATGCAAAGCCCACTTCTCTCACAGAAAACAACAGAAAAAAAGATATCTCAGTTTCCAAAGAAAAAACAAGAAACACTACCAGAGTAAACCCCCTTTACACAACCATGGAAAAGCTGTAAAACTATTTGGAGTTTTCCAGCAGAAAATGTCTGTAAATACATTATATAACATTCAAATGAGCACAAATGATCTTATATATATAGTAAAATGTGCCAAAAATATTTAACCATGTAAAATGATAAAAATGGACAAAAATAATTAATTATTAGTTATTAATATATTGTTAGAAGAATACAGACGTATCTGTAAATATTGTCATTACCTAAGGAGAGGCTTGGAAATGGTTGAGCAAATACTCAGCAAATACTGTAATGTTGGTTCATTCAAATGTTCTAAAGTTAGTGTTTGTTCAAAACAAATAAACATTTAAGGCTCAGATAATTAGTTTTACATTTCATACGCCTTTGTATAGTCCAGTACATTACACCAAATAAACACTTTGCAAACTGCATGCCTAAACCGACACACAATCATCTCAAACGGCCTAAATTGATTAAGTAATCTCAAATAGCTTATGACATACAGTTATCTACAGACACAGACAGGAACTTGTAGACACAGACAGGAACACCCTGAATTTTGACTGTACATTTGTTCTATATTTTTCTGTGCCAGAATATTCCTTTAAGGCAAGTATGTGTGGGGATGATGGGGAGACATAATGAGTTAGTTCTGCATGTACAGTCACCCTATTTGAGAAAGATTAGGGCTGTCCAGAGCATGACAAACAGCCCAGCTCACAATACACCAATCAGAGCAGTTAATCCACTTTGGGCAGGAGTAGCATGTTTTTGGGTGAAGGAGAAAATTACACATGCCATTACTAATGGAGCAGCGCCAGTGATGATACATCTGCGTTACAGTAAGATCCACACATTCCATAGACCCCCCCTACATACACTTACACACACAGACACAAAGCTACATGTGTGTCAGGATTTAGAAAGTCAGTTGAACTTTTACAACTCTTTATACACACGCATACACAATATATATATATATATATATATATATATATATATATATGCAATATGACTCTTAGAGTGAAGTCTTTTGTTCAGACTAATGCTCATTTCTCTTTCCATCAGCCATTTCAACAATTCAACCCTGTTGTTTCCAGGCAAAATCTAATAAAGACGTAAGAACAGTGCTGGAGCCCATGCCTAAGTTTGTTTAAAAACAAACATGATCCTATTCAATAAAAAATTAAAGAAAATGTATTTTTGTCGTTCCCAGAAATCATTAGGCCAAGAAGGCCCTGAGGGTTCTCTGATGTAATACGAATGTTCAAGGTCTCACACTAACCCTAATATCCTAATATCCTATGAAATAAAAAAGAAATTGTTTTATTCTTTCAATTAAAAACTATATATACATATGGATGGTAGTAAAATGTATGTTAGAAAGTCAGAATACACCTGTCATTCCTGTAAGTTTGGCCTGTTTTTTTCTGGTTTTCCAACTAAATCAAGATATTTTTGTTCAGGAAAATGCACAGAATCCACCATACACACATATGCATACAGTGAAAGCAGACAGGAAACACAAGTGAAGTGCTAGTAGGCAAATCATTCACTCACACGCACAACAATCCACATGCACAAACATGCACACACTGCGTTTGCATTGATGTGGTGCTGGATGTTCAGTGTTGCAGAAAGTCCAGCACAGCAATAAACCTGGCACACTCCCACGCTCTCTAATCCAAACCTGCTCACTGCAGGGACACACACACAGCACAGGCTTTTTGTGTGAATATTTGAAAGATTTTAGGAGTTTCTATGAGTAAGCCTCCACACTTGTTTCTTAGTATATGTATAAGTGTGCGTGAGAGACATTTTTGTGTCTATATGTGAAAAAAATGAATGTGCGTTATATGAGTGTGAGCTTTCATGTTTGTTTGTTGAGTGTGTGTGTGTGTGTGTGTGTGTGTGTGGCTAAGGGCCAGTTTGGAAAGATGTACTACTTAGCAGCAGCAGAGAAATTAACTTCATCTACTTCTTCATCACACACTACTACCCTGCACATCCCCCCAGCTCTCTCTCTATCTCGCACTCCATATTTCTTCATTTTGCCCTACACACACAGACACACACAAACACAAACCCAGCAGAGCTACACTACAGCAGGAGCATTAGCCTCATGCAGGGAGGGGCTCCACAGTTTTGGTTTCTGTATAATGTTTGTGGAGCGTCTGCGTGCACTAGTCATATGATACTTACTGAATACAGTGTAGCTGAGCCCTGAGACTACTGCTGTTTTCAGCACCATTATACCCCACCATTTCACAAGTACCGAACTAACACCAAAACAATATAGCATTCTAATTTAACATTTCTTGTGGAGACCTCACAGTGGTTCAGCTTTAGGGTCTTTGGAATTTGGATAATATAAAATGATAAATTTCTTGTTCTTCTGAAACCAGAAATTTCTCACTTAAGTTGCCTTTTATTTTTACTATCCCGTAAGTTTTATATTACAGAGCAACATAAAGGGAAACATGACAAACAGAACTGATTACTGTAATGCTCTTTTTACTGGCCTCCTAAATAAATGGTATATAGTATAGAACTTGTAGAGCAGCATGAATGCTAACAAAAACAAAAAGAGAGAGCTCATACTGTTTAGTTTGAACTTCCTCAGTAGTTACTTTTGTCTTTTGTTCTTTCACTTCTTTTTAAAGCTTTCTATGTTCTAATACCTGTATACCTCAGATTTTCTGCCAGGTCCAACATATGATCTTAGAGTCCTATCATATATGATGTTGTTGTGCCTCCAAACTGTGGAACTCATTTACAACTTTTATCAGGCAGTTAACTCTGTCTATAACTGTCTATAAAGCACTTTACGCTAATGTGAAAAATGACTAGTATTAATACTATAGATAGATCGATAGATAGATTGATAGATGGACATACAGACAAACATGTAGATAGATAGACAAACATGTAGATAGATTGACACAGATGGGTGAAGCTGTGTGAGGTGAGAGGCTGTTTTGGCTCTGTGGTGTGCAGTGAGACCAGCTCCAGTTGTGGATTTGGCAGGTTTTCTTCTTCAGCTCTACCTGACACTGCTGCTGCAGCCAAACACACCACACAGAACTTCACATCACAGCTTCATTAACAATCTCCACTCTGAACACTCAGCCACTAAGATACACACACAGACTGGAAACCTTGGCAACACAGAGTGGAGGCCACACTGATGATGTCATACTACAGTACCATGCCTGCTCTCAAATCACAGTTATAAAACAGGCCTGAGGCACGGATGCATGAATGTACTGAAGGCAAGTGGGGAGCCATTAATAATAATAATCAAACCCATAAACAGGAAGAATGAACAAAAAATGCTCTGTTTGTCAACTAAATTGGATTGTGCAACTAAAACGACACAAAAGGTCAGAGGTATCTCCACTCCCGTGCTCTTAAAAATGTTGCACACATAGAGCCATACACACACACACACACACACACACACACACACACACACACACACACGTCATTGCAAAAAAGCAAAAACGTCAAGTTTCTTCACCACTTTGGGCTAAAGTCCAAATCGTAAAGGTTTAGCCGCAATTGCAGTCTTATGTAAATGTGTAGATGCAAAGCCAGCAAACAGTAAGACATACAGCTGTTGTCCTCCATACAAACATCAATGTTCCTCTTGCTCCTCAGCTACAGAAAATGACTGTTCACTGGTTTAGTCCAAAAGGTCTCACTGTTCTATACATATACATATATATATACATATATATATATATTAGAGGTGGGCATAGATTAATTTTTTTAATCTAGATTAATCTCATTGTAATCTTGGAATAATCTAGATTAAAATGGCTCATTTGAATTCTGCCGAAGGTTTGAAGCCCCGCCCCCTCAAATGATCCCAATGCCTATTTTTATAATGTAAATCATAAATATGCCTCCAAATGTTCTCCCAGATCACTTTAATTTCATTTTGAACTCAGTTTAATACATTACCCTTAAAGAAAATGTAAATATAAACCCAAGGTTTAAATACGGAAAAGTCAGGAACAAGAGAGAGACAGAGAATAAGAGAGAGCGAGACAGAGAGCCAGAGAGAAAGAGTAAGGGAGAGCCAGAGAGAGTAAAAGAGAGAAAGAGAGAAAGGGAGAGAGAGAGAGAGATACAGAGACAGAAAAAGAGAGAGAGAGGATCCGCATGCTCCAGAAAAGTCACGAACGAGAGAGAGAGACAGAGAGACAGAGAGACAGCGCGCGCCCTGAGAGAGAGAGAGAAAGAGAGGCACAGAGAGAGCGAGCGAGAGAGAGAGAGGGGCACAGAGAGAGCACGCGCGAGAGAGAGAGAGCGACAGAGAGAGAAACAGAGAGAGTGAGACAGGTTTAAAACGCGCGATCCGCAAAAGTCACGAACGAGAGAGAGCCAGAGAGAGAGAGAGACAGACAGACAGACAGAGAGAGAGAGTAAATCCGGGCTAAAATATCAAGGTGAAAGTCATCATAGCTTGCGTAGTATAGACCCAGCTCCCAACCCAACTTTGTGAATAGA